>JAXGGA010014416.1:0-32208 GCA_038373865.1 Uloborus plumipes
GCAACTTGTTAACGTTGTTTTCGATGTACCATGTGCTGGCATGGCGGTGAGAACTATGAATAAAATAATCTGGATTAAATAACAGAAATCTGAACTCATTACTTAACAAAAGCAAAATAGCAAACAGGTAATAGTGCTAAATAATATTTATGTAAAGGCTCAATATAAGTACTAAAATGTCACTACCACCAGTGTCTCTAATCAAAATTTCTGTCTTTAATCTTTTGCCTAAAGGGCAAAAAAAAACGAAAATGTATCTTTAAAATAGATTTTTTTCAATGCTTCAAGAATTTTAATTTGAAAATTAGTTCCTTGTTTGCGTAATTGCTTATGTTAATATATTTTTTACATAGTTAAAACCTGTTCTCGGCATTTGACGTCATTACCATCCAAGAATTTTTACAGGCTTTTATGACCACTAGGTGCAACTGCCACCTCAAATAACTTTTAGTTTTAGTAGCAGACATCATGTAACTTTACTAATAAAATCGGAATTTTGTGGTTAGAAACTTCCTTGCTCCCTGATTGGGTGTATTTAACGTCAAAGTAAATAGGGAAAAATCAGGTTGCCGTTACCGTCCTTACTCACAACGAGTGACCTTTAACATTTTGACCAATTTTGTTCTTTTTTATGCTTATAGTAAGTGAATCTTTGTTCAAAATATGAAAACTTTTAACGATTTTTTGTATGTCTGGTCAGGTGAAATACTTCAAAATGTCATTACCCTCCAGCGCAAAAGTTAAACATATGAATAGCAAAGATAGACTGAGGAAGAAATGATACTAAGTACAATGTGCATAATATTTTCGATGTTTAATTTCTTGAAAGTTTTATTTATTTTTATTTTATTTTATTTTTTTTAATAACGGATTATCTAGTCAAAAAGTTTAACCGAAACTTATAAGAAAAATTATTTGATGGCTATTTATTTTTTTTCAATACTTCAGCACTTTAGTACATTAATTTTAATTTATGCAATACATTTAATGAAGTATTAATAAACTAAGTCCATTCATAAAATTTGTCAAATTAACGAATTTAACCCTCAGTATCTCCAAAATAAATGAAGATGTTTCTTTAGTAATTACTTTTGATTACTACAGATTTGTCCTGCTAATAGCAACTTCTTCGTGACATTAATATTTTTACAAATTATAAGCATATTACTAGAACAAGCACATTTAGTATTTTAAATTTAATCGAGAGAAAAAATGTTTCCTCTATATCTTTCCCTCTCCTTAGTCATACACAATGGTTTTTATTGTAGAAACTGAAGAGGTTGGCCGATTGTCCGACATTTTTGCTAATTTGACTTTTATTAATCATATCCTCTGCTCAAACAGTTTTATATTTTAAATTTTCTATTTCAATGAGTGCTCTACGTCTCCCAGACATTTTAGATTTTTACGTAACTGACGAAAAAGTTGCATAGAAAAATGTGTGTGATCAAAAAACAGGGGTAGGAATTGAGTTGCTTATCAATCATACCGAATTAATACTCTTATGAAATACATCTTGATTAACTGTCCCATTGTATTGTCTAAACCTCCTGCCCTCTGCATCTATCATCTGCTTTGTAATTAAAGTTTTCCCAAGTTAATTGCAAAAGGAACAAAGGAAAAGTGAGTGAGGAAGCAGTTTAGGAAATACAGAAGATGGGGCTCTAAAACCTGAAAGATAGAAGAGGCGCAAAAGTTTACACAATTTTCCGGGACTAGCCCTAAAGCCTAAGAATCAGGAAGCTAATGAGAGCTTGAAACTTTGCTTAAAGCAAACTGGTTTCCTACATATATGTAGTAAAAGTTTCTGGAAATAAAACAAGTGAACTGGTGTAGAAGCATTACCACTCTATACCACACAATATATGCACTGTAATCACTTCAATAAAAGGAAAGGGTGTTCAATATCATGAACAAACTCGATGTTATTCATTGTCCTATTTGTATATTTAGCCATTCATATTTTAAATTCAAAATGATTTTATCCGCATGCAGCTCAAACTCCTTGATGATAGTAATTTAGGATCCTCAAATGCTGTCTAAAAAATCGGAATTACTTTCATTACTTGAGAAATTCAAAGGATACAAGTCCAACTATGGAAAGAAAGGAACTAAATACCACATGTACGAACTCGAAGCTATTTATGACCCTATTTATATTCAGGGTGAATCTGAAAAAAGTTGAACAAACTTTGCGAGTCGATTTAACGCAACTATACGATCAATATTCCTCACAGAATGTTTGAATGGAACGTAAATGAAAAAGGTAATTTTCAACTATCGCATTAAAAAAATAATACAAGAATTCGAGGAGATAGTTCATAAAACGTGTTAACAACAAGAATGTAATTGGTACATCCTCAAAGAAATTGCTCAAAAAAGCGTCCGCGAGCTGTAAGGCATGTTTCACACCTGCGGGATACGGGCTGACGCACATTTGCTCGAGATATTAACATAATACATTTGACGAACATTTACATGAATATGTCTCGTATAGTTGCGTTCGATCACCCCATAAAGTCTGACCCCCTTTTTTAAACTTGACTCTGTATTTAGTCATTTATTCATACATCAAATTCAAAATAATTTTATCCGCATGCCGCCTGAAACACATAAGATCATTTTAAGATCCTAGAAATATGTCTTGAGAAATAAAAAGTATTTTCATTTGTTGAGACATTTCGTGATTGCTAATTCTTGGGAGTGGCTTGGTAAACAAGAAAAGATAAAGTATGCCGATGAAACAATTGTCATTTTCAGCAAACCATGACACCAGTTGCGTTTCGCTTGGTTTTAAAAGCTGATAAGTACTAACTGTTACTCAATTATTAGAAAACGAATAAATGGCGATAATAATAATTACAATAGTAATAATAATAATAATAATTAATAAATTTCAATGACTGGCTTCACTTGCTCATTATTGTGGTTATTTACATTGGGGAAGTTTGCATTAATTAATTTAAAAATTTTCTTTTAAACTTTACCTGTATGCAAATGTTTCAACTGATATTCACGAAATTTGAGCAAAATATATTTTACATTTCATAATTACACTCTGAAATATTTTTTCATTACACTAATGATAGTTCTAAGTTGACCCCCTCCCCCACCCTTTCCTCCTCCTTTTTGCTTCGATTCAAGAAAAAAAATCAATGCGAATAGACACTTCTCAATGAACTAGTTTTTTACAAGAGCTTGAATAAAAAGTAATCGTATTAACAGCGGCGAAAAGTATTATTTTCTTCAAACAACGTTTCTGCTTCGAATTATAGGGTCATATTTTTCTTGCTTATTGTTCATTTATTAACGGAAAGAAAGAAAGTTTTATAATTATATTTATTTTCTTTAAGCATTTGAATGGATCACTGAACTTTCAATACAAGAGATTAGAAAATTTAAAAAGGTAAGAATCACCATTTCTCGTAACACGAATTCATAATGTCAACCACAACATTGAATATTGCGATAAAAATCAGTTTTTAGTGATTAGATTAAGCTTTTTTGGAATTTTCAGTCTGGAAGTAAAGAATTTCTTTAAATCTGATTCGACTTGGTGTAAAAGAAAATTTGAAGCCTTAACGTACAGAATTATTCTTCCGTTTCCTTGTTTCAAATTTCAGTTGTAAATCCTTTTTCATCTGGATGGAACATTAATTTGCGGCATTTCCTTCGGTTTTTTCTAACTTTCCTTTAAATAAAAAACTTATTTACTGTAATATCTCACTTGTATCTTATGTACGACTTAAAGCTCACTATGCTCGACTACACTGTAAAAAATGAATGTTGTTTTTACAGTATAATACAGGGCCATTCCATGAAAAGTGAAACCAATTGGTCAAAAATTCATATTGAAGTTATGTTGCTATGTTATACATCATTTTAAAGCTTAAGATGTATATTTTAATAATCCTGCATTGGTTTTTTGGTGAGAGTTAGAATAATACTTGTTTTCTTAGTTGGAAGGACGATATTCACGAACTTGTAAAAATCAGAAAAAAGAACACATTTTCAAATGCATATTTATCATCGAAAAATAAAAACAAAAATAACTACTTGCAGCACAATTTTAACTACTAAGACGGTACTATAATAATATGCATTCATTAATTTCTTTTGAATTGATCTAAATGGTGTAGTTGAAATTTGAAAAAAAGAAGTTTGATGTTACGTCTGTAACAAAAAAGAAGCAAAGGTTGGCATTACGTCCTAAAAAATCGAAATTTAAAAAAACCCTTAATGGTCCTTTTGGCAAATTCTTAGAGTAATTGCCCACCATAGTTAAAAATATTGCAACTGATTTAGTTTTTAAATTAATGCTGTTACAGACGTAACATTTCGGACATAACAAATGGCTCTATGTTACGTCCGTAGTAAAAGTAAATCTCCAATTAAATAGGTAAAAAGCACAGGATGAGCATAGGGTGTATCGAAAAAAACTTTTTTTCGAAATTCAATTTACTAAGTTGATAAAAAGTTGAACCTACCTACCCACATATTTCACAAATAATTTCAGTCAAATCAGAAATTGTTTAGGTGTTCCGCACGAGGCCTGAAGTTTGTGAATTTCTTCAAAAATAAGATTTTTTTCTAATTTTTTTTAAATATTAAGAATAAATGTTAAAAATAATTCAAGTTGAAAAATGTACACCGCAAAGTCGGAGGACAAAATTGGGTTTGAAAAAAAGTATATGAAACAACATTTAAATCTCTCACATTTATTCTAAACTTACGTAATTTTCACCAAAACTAGCATTTTACAAGGCCATGCGGCTTGATTAGAAACTTGTTTATGAATGTGGAATCTAACTGAATTAACACTTGAAACTGGGAATCATTTGTGATTCATGTGGAGTAAAAAGTAAAATAATATAAACTATAAACAGAATCTAAGCCCCTCGTCACACAGTGCCGCGTTCTATCGGGGCCCCCGTGATGGTAAACGAAATATAGCTCCGCTAGCGTAGCTGCTTTAGGATTGCAGAAGAATATATCTTTGGTTGAGGAAACAGACTCTAAATATTTCGGACATGGTGCTCGAGTAAATGGCCCAGGAAAAGAAATTGTAGCTTCAGTTTCACGATTTATGGAAAAAAAAAGCTCTATTGATAAAGAACATAAAAGCTATCGGTTGTGATGGCACATCAGTTAACACTGGAAAATCAAATGATGCTATTAGACTTCCAGAAAAGTCTTTAGAACCCTCACTACAAGCCGTGGTATGTTTTCTTCATTTAATGCATGGCTCACGATGTGAAAGTTTTTAAGCTATACATCGCAACTAGTGATCCAAGTTCATAGTTAAATAAACTAGCAGAATTTATAATAAAGGTTTATCCTCTCTGCTTTTTTACAATCGAATCTCAGCATAAAATTATTCAGGCATCTAAGCATTTTTTTTAAGATCATAGATTGCAACAAGTATTTGGATACACATCTCCAAAATGTTATCCATTCCACATTGTAAAGAAGCCATCTTGCACGGGAAAAGCTTGCAGGGTTCCTTTCTGCTAAATTTTGAGAACATTTGCCAGACATTACAGCTTTTGACACATCCCAAAAGTATTTTTGACTCAATTCTTTGACATCAACTTCTGGTAAAACGCGTTCTATTTTCTTAAAGTTCATGATTGGTAGATCTTAGCAATATTGTTAGAATCCTCTAATAGGTCAACTAAAAGAATTTTGTCCAGTAGTCGGTCTATCAAGAGCCACCGTTAACTTTCTAAGTGGTAATGCATTAAATGAAGAAAACATACCACGGCTTGTAGTGAGGGCTCTAAAGACTTTTCTGGAAGTCCAATAGCATCATTTGATTTTCCAGTGTTAACTGATGTGCCATTACAACCGATAGCTTTTATGTTCTTTATCAATAAAACTTTTTTTTCCTTAAATCGTGAAACTGAAGCTACAATATCTTTTCCTGGGCCATTTACTGGAGTACCATGTCCGAAATATTTTAGAGTCTGTTTCCTCAACCAAAAATATATCGCACCCTTGCTACAAAAGTGCCACAACTCAAAAAACTACGTTTTCCAGGAATTGCAAAGAACTTCCCGGGCCAACTAGGCACATTTTAGTATTTTTGAATTTGTCAATATGAAGACCGATATATCTCAAACTATGATCGTTAGTCATTGTTTTAGTCTCTACGACGGCTGGACGACAACTCATGATGTGGCATTTCAGGGGAAGGGGTCCTTTGCATCTTGATAACAACAAAACGCCATAACTGCCCTATGGCGGCTGATTTTTCAATGCAACTTCTGACTCTTTTGAAGATTGGTAGAGACGTATAAACTACGTCTAATGACGGTCATAACTCAAAAATTGTAATTTTTGAGTTATGGCACTTTTGTAGCAAGGGTGCGATATGTTCTTCTGCAATCCTAAAGCAGCTACGCTAGCGGAGCTGTATTTCGTTTACCATCACGGGGGCCCCGATAGAACGCGGGTACTGTGTGACGAGGGGCTTAGATTCTGTTTATAGTTTATATTATTTTACTTTTTACTCCACATAAATCACAGATGATTCCCAGTTTCAAGTGCTGATTCAGTTAGATTCCACATTCATAAATAAGTTTCTAACCAAGCCGCATATCCTTGTAAAATGCTAATTTTGGTGAAAATTACGTAAGTTTAGAATAAATGTGGGAGATTTAAATGTTGTTTAATATACTTTTTTTCAAACCCAATTTTGTCCTCCGACTTTGCCGTGTACATTTTTCAACTTGTATCATTTTTAACATTTATTCTTAATATTTAAAAAAAATTAGAAAAAAATCATATTTTTGAAGAAATTCACAAACTTCAGGCCTCGTGCGGAACACCTAAACAATTTCTGATTTGAATGAAATTTTTTGTGGAGTATGTGGGTAGGTAGGGGCAACTTTTTATCACCTTAGTAAATTGAATTTCGAAAAAAAGTTTTTTTCGATACACCTTGACAATACATGTATATAGCATAATATGGTACGAGTACTAAAGTTTCTGGTATTCTGATTTTGAAATTTTTAATTATGTCGGCATGTAATTGAAATTTATTTCTTAAGATTAATAAAATACACATATGGTATAACTGATTATAATTTATACCTCAACTGGCATTTTTTTGCTACGTCACATGGAAAGGGAGCTGTGGATGGAGTTGGGGGTATGGTCAAGCACCAGGTTTGGCAGAGAGTAAGATCTAGAACAGCATTTGTCAACGACGCTCTTTTCTTTTTTCAGTGTGCAAACTCCATTGCAGAAAAAGTTAAAATTATTTATATGCCCCAGGAAAATGCTTTAAAGCTGACGCCAAAATTGGAAGAATGGTGCGCTAACATCGCAAATTTGCCAAAAGCCCGCGAAATGCAATGTTTTCGAACAGAATACGAAAATGCCGTTCGAATTTCGAGAACGTCGGACGAAAAAAGACACATTTTTTCATTCAAAAAAAAATATCAAAATTGACCAACTGTCACCAAGAAGGTTAAATTTTAGTTTGGTACTGGTATTCTGCTATATCATCCAACATTTTCAAATTTTAAAGTTCTCCTTAGACCTATCACTGATTCCAGGGAGGAATTTACTTTTCCCGATTTTTTTATGTAGCAGCCCCATTATGCATTAATTTTAAGAATACAAATAAATAAATTTGTGTGAAGGCCCTTCTAAACTTTTCTTGTGTCAATCTTTCTTGGAAATAATTGTCTTAAGATGCATTAATTTATTGTTACATATTGACATAACGGCATATGCTATCAACTCCCCCAGACTTACCCAAATTTTCTAAAACTGTTACAGTATAACTTAAAATATTCAAATAATGTGTTAATTACTGCTACTGTATTGTTTTAGCACAAAAATCTTTGTTTATTCCTGCTTTAAAATACTGTTTTCTACTTTCAAATCAGAGATGTTACGTCTGTAACACCACTTTGTTTCGTCCGTAACAAGTTTATGAATTTTTTTCACAAATTCGGCAGTCAAAATCCACACAATCTTTATGGTTTTAGAAAGCTTGAAGTCTCTAGAACACGTATTAAAAAAAAAAGTTCAAAATTTCCGTATAATTCAGACGAATATTGAAAGTTGTATGACATAGTCCAGTTTTTGCTGTTTTGTGAATTACGTCTGTAACTGGCAGTTTTTAATTTCTGTATTTTTTTGTAACTAAGCAATCTGCACGCAAATTTAATGTAGCATAAACATCATCAAGTTACACTACAGGAAAAAAAAATTGAAGATTTTCATCAGCCCAAACCAGAATTATTTGTGTTCAAAGTCTGCGATTGTTACGTCTGTAACGATGGAATTGCCCTACAGCTAATTTCATAATGATAAACTGTAAAAATTTGTAATTTTATAGTAATAAACTGTAAAATTGCTACTTTTGCAATAATGAACTGTAAAATTGCTAATTTTAAATTTTATTACCGTGCATTTTACAGTTTTAAACTGAAACATCTGCTGCCAGTATTATACTGTTGTTTTTACAGTATAATACAGCTAAATTTTACGGCAATAAACTGAAAATTTCTAGCTGTACAGTAAAAAACTACAATTGCTAGTTTTGCAGTTCATTACTGTGCATTTTGCAGTTTTAAATTGGAGCCTCGGCTGCCAGTATTATACTGTAAAAACAACAGTTCATTTTTTGCAGTGTAAGTGATGGCATTTAAAGTCGAAAATCTCGTATTTCAACTCACGTCCACTTTTATTTTCCTTCCAAATGAAAAGTTTTAGGTATTCACAAGTGAGTGCTGCCTTTCAGCAAATTGCAACCTTTTGGTTCGAAAAATATTGAGATTATGCTGCTCCCTATTTAGAAACTTCAGTAAACGATTCGTAAACAACTTTCAACTGATCTTAAATTTTGGTTTGATAATTTATTTTACACGGTGGAATAAAGGCAGCAATGTGGAATACGTTTTTAACCGACTTCAAAAAAGAAAGAGGTTCTCAATTCAAAGCGTGTGTTTTTTTTTTTTTTTTTTTTTTCGCACATAACATCTGATCACTGAGCCGATTTGGACGATTTTTTTAATCGATAGGAAATGGTATAACTTAGGTACCATGTACTCATATGACGATATTTGTTCACTAGAAAAAAAATTATGATCGAAAAACTAAAATTTCATGTTATTTAAAACAATATGTGCTATCGTAAATCCATACTTCAATGAGCGACCCGATGGGCAAGTGGTTAAACGCGTCAGGTTGAAGTTCCTGATAGAATGAGATCGAGTCCAGGTTTGCAAGGATTTTTTTGAACAGCTGCATGGTTTTTTTAACTATATTTTGATTATTTTAAGTGCATTTACACTAAAAAGAATGAAATAAAATATTTTTGGAAAAAAAAATAGAACCGACTTCAGTTGGAAATTGCTCTAAAAAGTAAAAAATATTTTTTTTTCTTTGAACACCATTGAAACTACTTTTAAACACAAGTTTTGAAGTCGGCGCAAAACAATGTATAGAATCATACGCAACTACAATTCAACTATAAATATACATTTTAATGGATACATTTCATTGATTACCACACATTCGTTTAATGGTACAAATATTCTGCTTTTAATTTTCAATGGTTTCTCTGAAAAATGTTGGCAAAATATGGTTATATATCATTTTACCTATCGTTTTTGCGCCGACTTAAACTTATGTTTAAAAGTAGTTTCGATGGTGTTCAAAGAAAAAAAATATTTTTTACTTTTTAGAGTAATTTCCAACTGAAATCGGTTCTATTTTTTTTCCAAAAATATTTTTTAACATCATTATGGATCACACTAGTATATAAAAGGGAAAAAAATGCAACGTTGGAAAGCACAAATGCACAGGAATACTGCAAACACTTGTTTCAGTGTTACAAGGAACGCCTTTTTTAATGCAGAAAATGTGAGCTTATGGATGCAAAGGCATTCGAAATAAGCTATTGTCAAATCACGAGCAACGTATTTCAACAACGACATACCTGCCTTTTTGAATAGGGCATTGGAAACAAATTCAACCTTATGTATTGTTTCTTTAACTTGTTTTCTGTTACCAAGCGAGAACTTCCTTATTTCTTTATCGAACTCCATTCTAAAGATTATCGTGCCGGCAAAAGACGAAAAATAGATCCAATGACGAAAAATATTTTATGTGTCAAAAAAATTATTACTTCTTTTTTTTTTTATTATTACACGTTACTTCAATGAATAGCATCCGTAAAAAAAAAGAGGTAGTGGCACGTCTGCATAGAGCGGTGTACCAGAAACGCTCAGATCGTAGGTTCAATCCTGCTGTGGGTTTCGTCAGTTTGATTGAAATTTTTTCACTGGTTAATTTGGATCCAAATTTCCAAGAATATAATATTCAAACTTATAGGATTTTAAACCACTGTTGCACTGCTTCATTGAAACCGGAAAAGAAAATGTTTTTTTTAGCATGAATGATTATTCTAAAGGATCCCTTTTTTGTTGTTGTTGTTGTTGTCTCCGTAATACTTCATTAAACTGCGAAAGTCGGGTATCTTTTCATTTTTTTTTAAATCGACGAAAAATAACAATTTACTTAGTGCCTTTTTTTCAAAAAATTACCGTTAAAAAATCAAATTTTTGAATTACTGCTGTCAAGCGCGAATATACTTCGCGCGGGTCATCTAGTTACTAAACTATTACTAAACAAGTATTTTATATACCTCTATAAAATTACCAATCTGACAACTATTTGGCTTTTATGATTGGAACACATAATAGAATCATTAGTCTCCAAATTTTACTGTTAAACGAACTGAAAGATTTTACTCAATGTTGGTAAGTTCTTACCGTGCAGTGAGAAAGGAAACACGAAACTATAGATTAAATCCAATCATATATGGATTATTTTTTGCCTTGAAAGTGCCTCAAAAAAACTTGTTTCAATGAATGTGTCCAAAGTATATCAAGAAAAAACTCCAATAACGGCGTACCTGCATTTTTGATTACGACTGAAAAAAACATTGATGAAGTACACATTTTTAATCCTAAGAACTTCATTTCAGTTCATATGCTCCACTGAAGAAATATGAAGCTTTAATTGGTACCTTTCGAAAGGGGGAAAACAATTTTAGGGAAAGTCTTTATTGTGCTTACGAAGAAAAAGTGTTATAAAAAAAAAACTCCTACTCATTACTTTCTCCATTTTTCTGAGTTATTTCCTTTTTCACGTGCTAGTTTTTCCATCAGGAATGTTTGCCGAAACTTGTTACGGTTAACCCTGAAACCTATGAATATCAGTCTCCGGAAGAGGGAAGTGTTTATGCAGGTCAAACGAAAGCAGTCACTTTCACTGCTTTTTAGCTTCTAGTCTAACCAGTCCCAGGTTAACCTGGTCTCGTTTCGGGCGTGAACTTTTATGTTCAGCCTCTGGAAAGGTGTCTTGGAGTGCTTTACCTCTCTGACCGATCGCCTAAGATTGTTCAAGATGACTCGATAAATATTCGTAAGCATTACAATCCAATCTCGTTATTTCGAACGCGCTTAAAACGAATTACTGTTATACAGTGGCGCACCCAGGATTGTTTAATGGGAGGTTCTAAAGGGCCCTCCTTTGGAAAGTTTTTGAATTTGAAGTCCTGTAGGACAAAACTGTAGTCATTTTTGGTTGAATTAAGAAGGGAGTTGGGGGAGGGGGGCTATCTCTCGGCAATTTCAAAAAATTAAGTGGAAAAACGCATTTTAAGCAGTTTGGTTTTATCAATCTTCATGATTCTAGGAAGGGGCTTAAGCCCCTTAGCTCCCTCGTGGGTGCACCACTGCTGTTACAACGAACTACATTTCTGATCTCCGTCCTCCTGTTTGTTGTTTAGTTTTCGTCGGAAAAGACGAACTACGTTTAAGACGAATAGATTTTAAAAGTCCCTTAAAGTTCGTTTTAACTAGGATCGACTATAATAGCAAGTTGAGTCATACCGAAAGATACTCTTCACTCTCCGTATCCATTCAAACTTTCTGTAGTGGTTTTTCGAATGTTCAATCCATTTGCATAGGTGTGGCATTTTTATTCATATATTTGCACTTTATTCCCGGAATTTTTCACTTTGGCTTTTAATTGCGATACATTCAAATGTAAAGGACTATAATGTATCATACTATGAATTATCAACTTTCTAGAAAAAAAAAATAACCTAAAAAAATAATGATCTGCTCGTGTTACGAGTGTGACCCTACAGTCTAGCCCGCAACACAAGAAAGTGATTTTTTTCAAATGCAAAGAAACTTTTTAAAAATGGCAAACGAAGTGCATTCTACTCGCAGAAAGAGAGAATAATTATCCTTTCCTGTTGAAAAACAAAGTGATTTTTTAAATATGTTTCGAAAATCGTATCGACGTTTCACTTTTATGTTAATAGTTTTCTTCTTAATGAAATATTTCCTGTTATTTCGCACATAGTTCTGTCTTTTTTAATATTGGTTTCTCGTAAAATGGGGTTTATTTTGTAAAATTTAAAGTAGGTAACTGTTGAAGTTTAGTTAAGCTTTATCACATACATACAGTTCTAAAGTTCATTTATTTGTATAATAAGGTACCAACGGTTTATATATAAGTTAGAGGTCAAGGCTAGCGGTCAAAACTTTTTTGGCGACCAAAAAATGTGATGTTGGTCGCCAAACTAGCGACCTAATTTATTTCTGATCAAAAATACAAAATTTCGATGGATCGCACCGATTATGGCAAAAAAAACCATCAGCATCGTCGCGGCTAATGTTAACTTGGAGAGAAAATCGAGCCATCTGCTAAATAAAACATCTAAATACATTATTTCGATCTGGAAAATGCAAAGAATTTTTGTTGGAAAAATAGTCATAAAAGTCAAAATTTATGATTGATCAGCAAGATCAGTAAAATGCTTGTTGAACTGCAAGTATGCATGTGCGTTTAGTTTTTGTTTTATTTTCATAATATCTAATTATTTGGATTTTTAAATGAATAATTTATTTTTTTACAAAAGGATTGTAATTTTTTTTCTAAACCCTTTTTTTATGTATAGTAATTTAGTCAAGACATATCGCAGTACCGTAAAGTCGGGTTACTTGGACCCAAAGGGGTTACTTGAGCCCATTACAGTAAAATGATAAAATCTAGGTTTGGTACTTATTAGTTGAAGACTTGCACGTAGTTCCTCGTTTCTCCTCTAGGTAGAAGCACTCTGCAGTCTCTAATGCTAGTACCAAACCCAGATTTTATCATTTTACTGTGGGCTCAAGTAACCTCCTTGTGGGTCCAAGTAACCCGACTTTACGGTACGTAATGCAATATAGCTATATACATAATGAAGTGGAGTGGGATTAGTTTTGAAACATTGTGCAAAATGGCCACCAACAACGCCACAAGTGGCCACTAACTTTTTTAGGTTTACTGGTCACTAGCCACTATCAAATTTGTTAAGTCTCAAGCTTTAACATAAGCAATTTACGCGAAGGGTTTTAAAATGTTTTTAACACTCAGATTAAAAAATGTTCAAATACGCCTTTGAAAAATTGTTTTAATCCAATACGAAAGTTAAAATCACAGAACAGGCATAGAATGATATATTGGCTCTAAAACTTATTCTCTGTCTACATTTTGAGGAGGGGAAAACTTTTTTTTAACATTAAAACAAATGTGACAGAGTGGATATTTATTAGTTCAAATTAACTCAGAGAAAAAAAATAATAAAACTTGTCTTGTTTGTTGACTGCAGAATTAAAAGTAGCTAACTAAGCCCCCAAAGTTAAACAACTTAGTCTTCTTAAGAATATTATCAAATTGCTCATTTTATTTTCGAAAGGCTGTAACACTGAACAATGCAAAACATAGAAAGTGTTGGGACATAACTAAAAACCCTTTTTTTTCTGAGATTTTTTTTTCTCTCACATTGTGTTGTACTTTTATTTTCATGTAAAAGATAGAATATAACTGCTAATTTATATTGTGATTGCATTTCAGCTGAATCCTTAATCGCATTTTAACTCCTAATGATTTGAACCTGGGGCACGTAATAGTCTCCATCTTGTTCCAAAACAAAATATTTTTGAGCCATTTATAAGTTACTTACGCACAAATAATTAATACTTAATCAGTCACAATTAAATGAAGAATCAATAAAATTCTGCTTAATTGGTGATTACTATTAAAATTGGTTAAAAAATTCCAAACACTTGGACATGGTCTGAACCATTTTTACGAGAATGACTTACATATTCTTCTCAGCTTAGTTTATTATTTTAACCACATACCAAATAATCTTGGTCTTTCACTTGAATCATAGATAAAATTAACTAATAACATTTGAGGAGCATAATGCTTCTTGACATTTTCCAACTATAAAATGCCACCATTTTTACCTTAATACTCATAATTTTAATATTTTACAAAAATATGATATCATTTTTTTTAAGCGGATGATTAATACTACTCACTGGTTTAAATTTCGCCCATTACCATTCCGCCTTTGTGCTTACAACTAAAGTACTAATAAATGCTTAAAATTTTTACCCTGTTTTGTTTTTTTTTTTTTAGAAATTTCTTTCGAATTGGATATTTTTTGTACTTACTATTTCTGCATATCGTTGGACTGTTATTTAATTTTAAATATTAAAGAGTAGTTATGAATAAGATTATTCTTTACATCATATGTAGCTTAAAAGTTTCTTTTTACCAAAGCTTTAATTTAATTCATTTTGAGAATGGTTTTCATTTTCATTATTCTGCTAAAAATTGAGTCTTTATTTATATTTATTCATTTATAAATGTTTGTGGCTTCAAACTGCAGAAGCTCAAATTTCGCATCAAAAAAAAAGTTCCTTACAATCCCAAACAAGAATAGCAGATACTGTTGATAACTTGCGGTATGGTAATGCTGTAACAATAGGAAAAAACCGTTATAAATTCGCTAATTTGCAAAAAAAAAAATGCAAGCACATGGTTCAAGATTCAATGATCAAATTTTTCGGTGAAGAAAAGTGTGAGCTCCTCTACGTAAAGTCATCCGGCAAACGCAAAACTTAATCCCGCTCCGAATACCACAAAAGACACTCTAACCGCCAAAAATGAAAGCCCCCTCCCCAAAAATAAAAGTATCCCAAAAAACACAAGCACACCCTGAAAATTTCAATAGTGTAGTCTTCGTGACAACCCCCACACCGCCAATTTATCACCCCTGTAGAATTTAACTCTTTTTTGCATCGAAAAAGAGGATCCTTGAAGCGCGTGTCTACAATTTTATGAAAATTTGTGCATGTATTGCGTTGTTTTTCCTATTGCTACTTAGTAGCACAAGAACATTGCCCGAAGGCTGCACATAGGTACACATTCATTAATTACGACAATGTTGGTTTGATTATCAATAAGTAAAACTATTGGACGACGCATATCCTTTAGTGTGTGTGGTAATATTTTCTTCTCTTCATATATGTTTATGAGAAGACCACGCTATTCTCCCAACGAAAAGAAAACTTTCTGCATCTTATTGTTACGTAGTAGCACAATGGTTTTGCCTCAAAGTTGCAACACATAGGTACACATTTATTAATTAAACGATGTTGACTTGATCATCACTAAGTAAAACTATTGGCCGACGCATCCTTTTGCATGTGTGATAATATTATCTCCTCTTCTTGTATGTTTATGAGAAGATCACGCTATTCCTCTACTGAAAGAAAATCTTCTGCATCACAAAATGGGCAGTTTACATAAAGGTGGAACCGATGTCGTGACCTTATCACGCGCGAATTCGACAACCGTTTCACTTGGTTAATTCCACGCGGTTCAGTTCACAATAAACATTCCTCTTAAGAAATGGATAGTTTCTGTTCGGAGTGCCATAGGGGATTTTTTGCGGAACATGTATTTAATTTTATGTTAAGAATAGTTTTTCTAATATTCGCATTATTTTACCTTCGTAATGGTAATAGAGATTTCCAAAAGTTTGAAGTTGGAAAATTTTTTTAAATTGCATTTAAACACGCTGAAACACACACAAATAAAAATAAAATTAAATGAATTTAAAAATAATTCTCATTCAAATATGTATTTTAAAAAAGAAATCACATTCATAGATAAAGCTGATATTCGTTACCCGCAATTTAATTAAAACAAATTGCAGTAAACAAAAAAAAAAACTGCATTTTTTTCCAGATGTATAAAGTACCATACATTTTATCTGGATATTGAGCAAATTATCTGGATACTGACACAAACACTGAAAATAATCCAAATCTTAAAAAAAAAGTAAATAAAACGCAACACGAATCTCATATTGGAGTACAAAGAAAAAATCCTGCAATTAATATGATAAATTTAAAGAACACATTAAAAGTAAAGAAAAGTATGTGTGCGTTAAAAATTCTGTTTGTGTATTTTTGGTTGTTATTGAAGTGTTATAATAGCCGTGAAATAATTAATTCCACAAAGCTTTTCTCTCCCAAAAAAGGTTATTAAATTTCTTGAAAATATTTCTAACTTTTAAAATAAACTGGTTTTTACTAAAACATTAAGTATTGAGTTTAAAAGAAAAACCATGATTTATATTACACCTATATTTTAAAAGAAAAAAACATGCGCAAATACAATAAACATTTTCGGAACTTTTGAGAGATCTTTTTATTGAGTTTTTTAAACAATTCCTGGTTTTGAGTTTCCTCATATATTTTGAAAACTATAGATATTTGTAGCATAATTTTCTGAAGTGGTATTTGATAAGAGTATACTACACATTTTCCCGTTAAAAAAAGTTGACATTCAATTTCACTAAAATTCTTTCACTGAAATTCATTTCTAAATGACTTAGAGTAAAGTGTATGTGATATTAAAATCAGGTTTGAACTAAAGAATTGGTAAAAAAGAATTTTTATGTTCAGGAAAAAAAATACATGAAAAAAGAATATTTTATAAAATTAATGTATCTCTTGTAAATTCCCTAACTTTAAAGAAGCCGGTTCTACAATTGGTTCATGAAGTCGATTAATGCGTAGTTTCGAAATTCATTAGTTAAATTAAAGTCATTCAATTAAGTTGTACTAATACTTCAATTTGTCAAAATGTTAATTTATTAACTTCAAATATTATTAAATTAACATTTGAAGTTTCATATATTTTACATCATTGTACTGAAAATAATCCATCAATAACTTAATATATTTCAACTCTTTTAACGCAGTTCAACAGCTTTCAAAACACTTCATCGTAAAAGTATGATTTATCACTACCCTTTGCTTAGTAAATATCTGCACCTGGGATTAAAAGGGCACTAAGTCGCAAAAAGAAAGTTACTCAAAAGATGAGATTAAAATTTTTCTTTTGTGGTGGTTTTTGTTACTGGATTGTCATTGATAGGCTTTTTTGTTTATCAACATCTTTGTGATTTCACCTCTGAACTGAGTATAAAAGGTGAGTAAAATGGTGATTAAATCCCAATTTCGAAGACAAAAAGGACTTAGTGCTTTTTACCTCCCTTGTACAGCTTATTTATTTTTCTTTAATTTATTTATTTTACTTTATTTTTTAGTTTTATACTATGCTAACTAGAAATATTCATGAGAAAACATTTTCTACCTAGAAATCTTAACAATAAATTACGTAATATATTGAACACGAGAACTGAAAACATAACTAGTTTTCGCTGTCATGAAGTCATTCACTTGATAAATATCATATTTTACTACATTTTTGTGTAATTAATGCCTTTTAATGCAAATATTTTAAACAAATAAAAAATTACTTATAACTATCATAACACAAAAGTTTTATGAAAGAACTTTATTTCTGACCTCTGCTCCTTATAAACTTGGTAAGAAGCACAAAATGAAATACGTCTTGTTTGATTTTAACTTTTAATAAAAAAGAATGTGAAACATAATCTGAATTGCAAGAAAAGTAATGCATAGTAAATAAAAGATGGGTGGCATCTTTGTCGAGCATGCCATAAGTTTCAACATTGAATACAGTTGACCCTCGTTACATCGCGCCTCGTTACATCGCTCATTCGGATACATCGCTCTTTTCTTGTGTCTCCCGAAATATCAAAGCTTATTTTAAAAAAAACTTGCTTTAAGTTTGAAACCATTTATGAAAACGTATGGTAAAAGTCAGAAAAACTCTATTTCTTCTTTATTTTGTCAATGAATAAAACGAAGATTCTTCTATTCTTCTGAATTCCCTGGAAAAACAGCGGCAATTCCTGTCCCACAAACGTGCATACCAGCAAAATATTACATCTTAAGTTGGAAACTGCTTCCCACCAGGGCCGTAGAAAAGAGAAGAACTATTTTTTATAACCTCGGTTATATCGCGCTTTCGGATATATCGCTCTTTTTATTTGTCCTCCGAAAAGCGCGATATAACGAAGGGTGTTACTGTATTTAATTAGAGTATAGTAAAACATGTCTGAACAAGAAAAAAAATGTGTCCGCGGTTCAATTCTGAAAAAAAAAAATAATGCAGTATATTGAGACTGCGATATTTGAAGAGGAGAGATTTGGATGAACTAGAAAATTATAAGAAGAGAGGAATTTCGGCGAAAAAATTATTTTCACCTTACACACATTTTATCTCTTGGGATTCAAAATTATTTCATGTGAAACAAAAACTACTTCGATAAATATGTATTCTCGAATGATTCTAAAATATCTAAAAAAAATCTTTAATAACTGATCGAAAACATAACGATACCGAAATTTTGCTTTTCGTGTACTAAAACTCATTCTGCTGAGAGATTTGTTAGTATATTTTAATCAACTGGGACTAATAAGAAGTGGCATATAAAATACAATAGTTCCTCATCATTTTTTGAAAAATATATGAACTGGTTATAAATTGAAGGATACATTTCTACGCAACTACACCACACACCTAAATTTAACTCCTTAACGCTCGCATAATTTTGAAGAAAATGGTCACAAAATTGCCTATTTTTTTATTCAAGAAAATTATATAAAACTGAGTGTATATACAATATTTGCATTCATTTTTAATTTTTAAGTTAATTTTTAGCTTGAAATTAAAAAATGAATAAAAAAACGGGAAAGCCAACATTCAGGGTTATTATGACTGAATGTTTGTTTTCCAACAAAGAGAGAAAATAAAAAATATGTGATTGAAACATTCAAAGAGAATTTTATTGCATTTACGCATAATTTAAATAAATACTAGTAATTTTTTCTTGTGTGATAAATTTCAAAGCATGCGCAACATCACAATCAGGACAATAGTACCGAGTTACTATCTGTAAAAACATTAACTATCTCTAAAAACGTTGCAAATAGACTAGTGTAGCTATCTGGTGTACATATTGAGAAATAAAACATGATTCCGGGCATAAGAAATAGATTGTTTTATTATTTTTCGCGCATTATTTTTGAACACTTCAGCCCGGAAATATCACGGGCGTGAGAAATAGAAGACGAAACTTCACCCCGTCATTTTCACGGGAGCGAGAAGGAAGGGGTTAAAGAGAAACCATTTTTTTAATCCTCATACAACAAGATTGCTCTTAAAAGTATTGTAAATATTGTACATTTTTTCTGCATCTTTTCAAGTACGCAGAATTAGTCAAACGCCCACATTAGGTTAATATTTTGATACTAATAAATTCATTAATCACATCTTTCTTTCATTCATTTTCTTTTCTTAGTTATAAATCAGGACAATATTTTTAAAGAGTTTGCATGCATTGGGACCAGAAGTTTTAATGGTTGCGCTATACTTTATATGTGTGTTCATTTGTAACAAATATCTCCCCAATTTACTTCAGTTCACTCCTTTTCAGATAATCTTGAAATTAGTGTGACTATATTTTTTGCTAGTATTTTAAATTAGTTTTAAAACAAAAGAAGAAGTTAATGAACGTAAATAAATCTTTCTAACTCACTTATGAACTTACATATTATTTCAAATAATACTTTATGATATATCATTCCCATAAACCATTAAAATAAATCAGTGCATAAATAATAAATGAAACACGTGGACCCCACGCCGATTTAAAACACTGCACAAACTTTCTGTCAATAGCAATCGATAAGTATTAGATGGCTATTTAAGAAAGCTTAATACGCTGGTTGTTTTGGGTATCGAAAAGTAGCACTTACTTTTATGAACCGGTAAAAGAGCGCGGTGAATGTGTTCTCTGCTAAAACTGGATTCCTTGCAAGCTAATCTAGCCTTGATAAATGTATCGCACGCTGACACTTGCTTAGAGACGGAGAATTAGATCAAACAAATCTTATAAAGACGCTTTAAGTAGGTCAATCCCACCTTCTTTTGAACCAGAGCCCGTTCAGGTGGGCGCAATTCATTCCCGACTTGGTGAACCTTACTGTGCAGGGAGCAGCTATGCGCAAAAAGTCAAATGTCTTTCAAGCAGGCTCGAAGAAAAGAAAAGTATGGACTCATTAGAATACAAAAAGGTATTTAGAGCCTCCCGATTCCTTTTGGTGGAAACCTTCGAAAAATTCGGTTCAATGCCAAACATTGCGGTTGAAACAAAGATGCTTCATTAAAGAGAAAGGTAATTAACGGCCGAGTCGAGAGATAAAAGAAAAAGAAAAACTTTTACTCATAGAGAACGGAATAATGATGATGAAAACAAAATAACGATGAAAAATCTCTCTCTCTCTTTTTCGCCTCCCCCTTTTTCACTCCATGAAGTAAAACTGGGACGTTCCGTTTCAGGCTTTCCCGATTGGGGCGGTGGAAGAAATTGGTCAGTTTGGGAGGTGGTGGGAGAGAAAGGGTATTCCTAGTAGAGGCGGTCGCTCTGACTTGGGGGGCTGTTTTACCTGTGACATAATTTAAAAACATCAATTTGTTGTAGCCCCTTTTCAAACTAGATTACATATACACAATTCTAAACTAATTAATGTAAAAAAAGGATTTGAATTTTGATATTTCGAATTCAAGTTATGTTTTTCGCAATGACGAATTGCGATAAGTATGTGTGTGTGCGCGCGCTCCTTGGTTGCGCAGCGGGACGGTTGCAGATTCCATCTCGCTGCGTCATTATGTCCTGAAAGGCAAGTGAGCAGGTCCAGGCTGAGGGAGCACCGGTACGCGAGACGTTGGCAGATTACCAATCTGAGAGAGAACGTTTAAGATATTAAAAGAAAACATATAGCGATTTATCATTGCTTAAAAAACTAAAAAAGAATTTTTTTTATTTGAAATCTCTACTAGTACCACGTTCATGGACGCGTTTACAAAGGAAATGCGATAACCCGAGCAGTTTAACCCATTACATTAAACCCAACAGTTGACCAGTACAGCCTCTAAACTCTCCCACTTCCCACCTAGTACACTAAAAAATATATCTAAGCCTACCATTGTTAATGGGTGTAACTTTACACAATTTCTGGAGTAAGTTGTTCCGATTTTAAGAAAGCTCTAATTGTTGGAGGAAAGTTTCACGTAGGCGGTGTAAAGTTCCACCAAGCGTTAAAATTACTGGAGTATTATTTACAACGCATGCGTTAACCCTTTATAACCCGACGGGACTCAGAAGTCCCGCTCGTATTAATTTAGTATTATGAATCCTATATGGCTGGAATTATGCTGAAGCTTTTAAGTACCACTCCTTTTACTTCGCTGAGAAGCCGACAGATGGTACCTACAATCGGAAACAGTTTTCTTAGGGGCCCTAAGGCGTAGGGGGCTTTAGACCCTACTGATTTTCAAAATTTGCTGAATTAATTTGGGACATAAAAGGTTAAGGCAACTATTAGCGCAGAGTATTTTAGTCGTGCGACGTAATCAAGATGACGTGAACGTAATCAAGATGTGCCTTAACCGGCTCACAAATCAAACGCTCTTGCTTCGCTCTGAAAATCCTTGGTTTCCTAGAATCGTCGCCGACGCCGGGCGCGACGCACGCTGGAATCAGAACCAGTTTGATTGGAGCGTGGCGTGAAGCGACGTCGATCTGCGGCTCAGGCGCATGCGCAGAAGGCGGAGGCGTCTGTCGCCTCGCCAGAGATCGACGATTTCACTCCTAGGAAACCGGGCCTTTAGTGGTAAGTTTGGGGTTCGTTCCTAACGTGCGTAATTAAACTTACGAATTTGTGCAAAGTGGATTATTAGTGGAAAAGCATGAACATGATAAACATGAATCAAACGAATGATTGAAGGTAATCTTCCAGCCTGGTGAATGCTCCTTTTCTTTTTTTTTCTTTTGACTTGGAATTCTAGTATAACCTTACACACAGAAATTGGTGAAGCGTTACGCTATAGTTACATTACCATGGTGTAACCCAGGGGTGACCAACCTTCTTAGGGAGAGTGTCACTATCAGGAGAGAAAAAACTCAGCGTGCCACAATGTATTTTTTCAACAAATTTGTTTTGTTTTTGTTTTTTTAAGTTAAAAATAGATTTTATGCTGGCTGATTATGTAATTCTTACTCAAATGAAACATTTTTTGTAGTAAATCTGAGTAATTTAAATCTAAATGATAATAAAGATAAAACAAGTCCGAACTTAAGAGTTATCGTTAGTAAACATTTTTATAGATTCTGTCAGTTGGCTTATGCTTAAAATAGAAACTAATAACATCAAACATTCTATTCTAAAAATTAAACAGTCTGTACTAAATGTGGTTTATAAGTCTGCATCTTTTCTACCAAATCTTTAATTTTAGGATTAGTTCTTGAGAATCCTAAGAAATTTAACTGTTTTAAGCGCAATCAATTAATATTCAACGGTATTTCGATTTTTCTGCATTCATAACAAAAAATATTTGTTTAGAAGCGTATTTTTAGCCAAATCTACAACAACATCAAACGGCTAAAGTGTGTAAATGTAAAGAAAAAAAAAATGTTGTTACAAATTTCCAAATTTCAATACAACGTGGGTGACTTTCTGTTGAAGTAAACTCTTATATTTGATGACCAATGCAATAGGTTAGTAATTCCGATTTAGATTTCAGAAGGGTAACAAGTAGTGTCTTGCAGAAAAATAAACAAAGAATTTGAAAAAATCAGCATTTTTTTTTTATGATCCTGAAGATCATCAAACCTAACACTGAATGAATGTTTAAAATCGGTGTAAAATTTTCTCCATATAGGGGAGAGTGGTAATGAATGGGCCACTTTTTGGTTTTGAATTTGTGTAATTTTTTCTAACACTTTGTTTAACCTCTAAATTGGTGTTTTAGTTACTTTAGTTATCTGGCTATCTAAAAAAGTCATAAGAGTTGGATTAGCACCTGTCTATAATGAATTATAATACAAAATAAAAATTTTGAAATTTGGCCCATTCAACCCCACCTATGGGGTTGAATGGGCCATCGAAGGTAATGAATGGGCCACTAAATGAATTCAATGAAAACATGTGGATTTAATCTTTTATTTGCTGAATATGACAAAATAAATGTGGCACTTGACATGATGATACAAAATCATACTGATTTAAAATTATATAAACATCAAAACTGATGCAATTAAAATAAAACTGATGCATACCAATTGTAGCAGAAAAATGACTAAATAATGAGATTGTAAGAAATAAATAACATCAAATATATATATATAAAAAAACAGATAATACATACTATGATTTAACAAAAATTATATATTTCAAAAATAATATTAAAAATCACTTTCAAAAACTTCATCTTCATTTTCAAACTTATCAAAGTTCATTTTTTTTTAATTTACAGGGTGCGGCAAAAAAACTCGGACAAAGTTTGTCACGTCCTGACACCAACAAGTTTTACCGTATACAGCTAATTGATTTTTTAGAAGATTCTATATGTTTTCCTGCATTGAAGGGTGCAGTGTCGATTTTGTACTCATCATTGTTGCTTTGTTTGCAGAATGACAGAAAGATGCGCTGCTATTTTTTTACTGTTTCGAGCCGGTAACGTCAATTCGTTTGCTCAAAATTCCTCGACAGACTGTTTCCGATGCAATTAGCCGGTACAAAGAGCTTGGTCATGACTTACGCCGTCCAGGAAGCGGAAAAAAGTGGACCGTGGACACGTTTTCCAACGGTAGGCTCATCAAGAAGCGAGTGCAGAAAAAATC
Source organism: Uloborus plumipes (assembly GCA_038373865.1). Taxonomy (NCBI): domain Eukaryota; kingdom Metazoa; phylum Arthropoda; class Arachnida; order Araneae; family Uloboridae; genus Uloborus; species Uloborus plumipes. The sequence continues at coordinate 24,002 of JAXGGA010014416.1, forward strand.
GAGGGTCTCCACTCAAAAAATCGCACGTGAGATCGAATCAGCGACCAATCAGTTCGGCGAATAGCTAAACAAGAACTCAAACTGAAGCCGTACAAGCTCCAAAATGTGCAACTTCTCACTGAAGATAACAAGAGCGTGAGACTTCAAACATGTCGCCAGCTCAAACGTCGGGCCGCATGTGAGCGGTGAAAGCGCATCCTCTTCACAGATGCGAAGCTGTTCACTGTTGAACAAGCGCATAACCGCCAAAACAACAGAATCTAGTTCACTGAAGCTCCTGGCACACCGGCCATCATCGAACACCACCAAAATCCACAATCGGTGCTGGTCTGGGGAGGAATTTGCGATAGCGGAAAGACTCCTCTTGTTTTTGTGGATTAAGGGGTCAAAATCAACCAAGAAGGGTATCACCGCAACATTCTTCAGACCGTCGTGATTCTGTGGGCCCAGCAGTACTTTGGTGATGAGGATTGGATGTTCCAGAAGGACTCAGAGCCGGTAACGGTCCAAAAACGACTCAGGACTTGTGCCGGATCATTTTTCAGACTTCATCTCCTCTACGGAATGGCCCCCTACTCGCCGGATATGAATCCCATGGATTACAGTGTGTGGTCCGTTTTGGAGACCAGGGCCTGTGCTAAGCCCCACAAAAGGTAGGAGTCACTGAAGCAGTCGCTTCTTTGAGAATGAGACCGATTGTCGCTGGAAGAGCTGCGGCCCATCGCTGAAAATTTCAAGTTACGTTTGGATTTGTGTATCACTGCTGGATGAAGCCACTTCAAAACCGGCAGAGTATATTATTGTAAGAAGTCTATGTTAACATTATTAATTGTTGTTTTGCTTAATTTCTTTTATTTAATAAAATTATCACAATAAATCTTTGTCCGGGTTTTTCTGCCGCACCCTGTACTAGACATCGGGAATAAGAAATATCTAACTTAAGTTACCAAGAAGGAAAATGAAATTGTACTATGAGGAATATAATATGAAGGAGAGAGGGGGGCTTTTTCAAGCCACGCACTGCGACCAGATGTCTATTGTACTGTAGGAATATAATATAGATCTGCAAATTATATTTAGAAGCTACAAACCTATTTTGACGACAGTAATCTTTATCTATGACAGTCAGTTGTGTTTCATATTATTGCGAAAATCCAAAGAAAAGGAAGAAAAATAATATTTAGGTGGCCCATTCATTACCATGACATAGTGGCCCATTCAGCCCCACCTATACTTTTGGAATACATTTAGGTTTTTTGAGTACATTGAATTTAGATAACATCAAAATACATCTTAAGACTAGTTTATAGATATGGAAAGACTAGCTTATGCATACGTATGCAGTGAAATACTTGGTACATTTTAGCTAGGAAATGTTTTACTAAAAAGGGAAAAACTTACTTTTCAGTCAGATTCTTGACCATGCCACTCTAGTTTAAAAATGGCTCAGCGCAAACGAATGAAAATTGGATGAGTTTAGTAGAACAAATAGCTACATCTATTGGTGGCATCAAAAAAAAATTCATGCAAATACTTTTTCATATTTTGTTAGTGGCCCATTCATCACCATGGCCCATTCATTACCACTCTCCCCTACCATTGGAAAATTATTAAATTTCGGTTGATACTTTCAGTATTAACTTTTAATGTTTTATCCTTTTTTCTCCAAAATAGAGAGAAAGGAACTGAAGTTTCATCATAAAAGAATGTGGATGGCCTCTACTGGTTTAAGATTTTTTTTTTTTTTTTTTTTTGTACAATCTTAAATTTAAATTACTTAAACGCAGGATATTAAGAGATGGCATAGATAAATTAGCTCGCTATTCTCCATTTCTAAGTAGCAAGTCCTCATTGCTTTCCTTCCAAATATTTTGAAAACACACTCCCTAAAATTCTAAAATCTTATGACTATTTTTCCTTTGGATAGCTATTGCACATTTTAATGAAGGAGTAACTTGCCATACTCTCCTGTTTCTCCTGGGAAAAGTTCACAAAACATTCAGAGCTCTAAATCGTAGTTTGTTAATACAGTTAATTCTACAGGGTCAACAACAGAGAAAAAGTCTCATTCCTTGGCAAGGAACTTGTGATAGATAATTGAATGACACTTTTGAAGTTTTTTTTCCCAAATTATTTTCAAGTAATGTAACATAAAACAATTTAAGGGTCTTCATTTGTGCGACCATTCCAAATTTTGTCCAATCTAGTTTCTTAATTTTAGTTGCAGAGTTTTTTTTTTTTTTTTTTTTCAATTTCATCACCCAGTGGCGTACTTAAGGGGTGGGCCGATAGGACTGCAGCCCCCTCCGAAATTTTGAGAGCGAATTTTTTGAATTTGAGCTTTAGTATATTTTTTCTTTTTTTCCTTTTCAAAATTGCAACGTTTGAAAAGTTTTCAGATCAACTAATTAAGACAGAAGAAAATAAGAAAAATGAATTTCCTTTTTTAATTTTGAGTCATCTGTTTCACTGCATGTCACGTTTATGATAATTTTTCATAATTCAATTTTGTTTATTTTTATTGCGAATATGTTTCAGAAACACCGATTAATGCTTGTTCATTCATCAAACTCTTTTAATCATATTTAAACAAAAATGATTGAAATGCAGTATTGGCAACAATAGTAAAAATAATCGCAAAATTAATGATATTAAAGCACAAATTTTTCAAAATTTTGCCAACATGTGGTTCAAGAAGTCATGAAGAAACATTTTCTGACTTTATTGTTATCATTTTCTGTTTTCATCAAAAGGCTTTTATTTTTTATAGCAATTATAAAAATTAAAAATATAATAATGATTTATTTGTATAAAATTAAATTAGCATTGATATCACAAATTCGTAACATTAGCCATTCGAAACCCTTAGCTACATTTTATGAGGTGGCTGCCCCCCCCCCCCCCTGAAACGATTTGTCTGTGTATGCCGCTGTCATCACCCATAGCTGAAACTATTGCAGCAAGAATCCATTCTGCAGCATAGAAAGCTTCATTCGTGTCAAGCACAAATATGCTTTACAAAGCATTGTCTGTAGTGTCACAGCTTCCGTTGAATGTCCAAAGTTAACGCTAAGTACTTTGCAATATTGTAGTTCAGACAATTTTTAAGCCAGCCTCCTGACACTTAATTGTCACAATATCATGACATTTATCAGTTTAAAGGTTTTAGTTTTTATCAATATTTTTGAAATCAACATGTTTTCCTCAATTTTGGATTTTTTTCAAAAAGTCTTCGCGTGCCACTGTTACTGTTCTGCCGTACCACACTGTGGCACGCGTGCCACGGGTTGGCCACCACTGGTGTAACCGTACACCAGATATATCGATTAAGTTACTCGCCACCTTGTTTATGCAGTAAGGTAACACAGAATTTTTTAGTGTAAGGACTCGAGCCAAATGCTTTTCTTTTGTTAGAGACATTTCTTATAATGGCTCTTGAAGTACCCGCAATTTACCGAATTTTTTGTAATGTAAACGGGCTCTTGATATAGTAGCCCCTCATTTTATTCTACCTACATAGGAAACTCGATACAGACGAGGTCATTAACGTTAACTTCATATGGCATACAAGTGCACCTGCGTTACATTAAAATAACTTTCTTAATATAATGAATGAAAAAAAAGTTTAGCGATTAATTCCATAACATTGTTGTTTCGGAAACCACTCGGGAACCCGATACCGAGTAGAAGCATCTACTCTATTTAAGGCGGAATATTTACGAGTACCATTAAGGTGGAAGTCCGATTTAGCGCAACACACATGCCATAAGAGCCGTTTATAGGGCAAGCAGCTATTCACACCGCAGTCATTCACACACAGGAAGGACAAGGACAGCCCTACTAAAAATGACCCGTAGAGATCAATAAAAAAAAATTGTACCGGGAAATGGCCAACGGATATCAATAGAGCTAAATCAGTAGAGGTCTACTGATATCAGTTGAACAAGATGCTATGTAATCTCTATTGATATCCATAGATTCTACGGGTTTGTTCTACTGATATCACTAGACCTCTACTGATTTAGCTCTATTAATATCCGTTGGCCATCTCCCCGTACAATTTTTTTTATTCTATGATGCTATGGATCTGTACACTGAAGTGACAAAAGTCATGGGATAGCAATATGCAAATTTTCAGATGGCAGTAGCATCGCATAGAACAGGTATAAATGCGCAGTGCTTTTACAGAGCTTTCATTTCTGTTCAAGTTATTCATGTGAAGAGGTTTTAACGTGATGATGACCGCACGACGTGAATTAACAGACTTTGAACGCGGAATGTTAGTTGGAGCTAGACGCATGGGTCATGCCATTTCGGAAATCGTTAGAGAATTCAACATTCCCAGATCCACTGTGTCAAGAGTGTGCCGAGAGTATGAAATTTCAGGCATAACATCCCACCATGGACAGCGCAGTGGTCGACCGCCTGCACTTAAAGATCGAGACCGGCGACGTCTGCAAAGAGTCGTAAATTCTAACAGACAAGCAACACTGCGTCAAATCACCGTAGAAATCAATGTGGGACGTACAATGGACGTGTCTGCTAGAACTGTGCGGAGAAATTTGGATTTCTTGGGCTATTCCAGCAGAAGACCGACTCGAGTGCCTTTACTGACAGAACGACATCGCTTGCAGCGACTCTCGTGGGCACGTGAGCATATCGGTTGGTCCCTAGATGAATGGAAAACCGTGGCCTGGTCCGATGAGTCACGATTTCAGCTGGTAAGAGCCGATGGTAGGGTTCGAGTGTGGCGCAGACCCCACGAAGCCATGGACCCAAACTGTCAGCAAGGCACTGTTCAAGCTGGTGGTGGCTCCGTAATGGTGTGGGCTGTTTTTTCATGGCATGGACTTGGTCCTCTAGTGCGACTGGACCGAACATTGACTGGAAATGCTTATGTGCAGCTACTTGGAGATCACTTGCAGCCATTCATGGACTTCATGTACCCAAACAACGATGGGATTTTTATGGATGACAATGCGCCATGTCACCGGGCCACAACTGTTCGCAATTGGTTTGAAGAAAATTCTGGACAATTCCAACGAATGATTTGGCCACCTAGATCGCCCGACATGAATCCCATTGAGCATTTATGGGACACCATCGAGAGGTCTGTTCGTGCCCAAAATCCTGCCCCATCAACGCTTTCACAATTATGGACGTCTATCGAGACAGCATGGCTCAATATTCCTGCAGAAGACTTCCAACGACTTGTTGAGTCCATGCCACGTCGAGTTGTTGCACTTCGCCGGGCAAAAGGAGGGCCGACACGATATTAAGAGGTATCCCATGACTTTTGTCACTTCAGTGTATTGATATCCATAGATCCTACGGTTTTGTCCTATTGATATCACTAAAAGATGCTATGGATCTTGTTCTGATCTTTACTGATATCAATAGGTCTCTACTGATTTAACAGTATTGATATCCGTAATCCATTTCCCCATACAATTTCTTTTTATTGATCTCTATGGGTCATTTTTACCAGGGATAAAACTACTCAAACACAGTGGTGTGTCATTGCACAAGTGGTGTGCAAAACATCCAGCAGAACAAAACTGATATATACTGAAGCAAATGCACCCACAGCTCGATCATAGCATCTTAAGACTGCAGTTTCTTCCTTATTATGGACTTCTCAGTTGGAATAGCCAATGATCGAGCCGGAGGCAAAAATCGTCTTAAGGTAACTAAGATAGCCAACAAACTGGTAGATAGAGTGAATTTATCTGTTTATAATAGCATTAATTAGCCACAGCATAAAGATTTTGTACATATCAGGGTATAACACTACATTGAAGTCTCAAATTTTAATGAATATGCATCGAGACTCATTATGCATCACATGGAGATGTATGGAAAAGACCCTCAAAATGATGATTCTTAGATTAAAGACAAACTTATTTCTGGAACTTCAAATGCTCCATTTTTCACAATGCGTACAATGTACAATATACACATGAAGAGGCCAATTTTTTTGTATCCAGTTTAAAGAATAAAGATGTGTTTTTCTTTAATTATCTTTCTTAAATAATATCTTTGAAATGAATGGTTGAACCATATGTCTGTGATGATTTGAAAGAAAACTATTGATTTTTTTCAAACATAAAGGAAAAAAAGTGACTGGCATAATCTATGAATCTGTAATATCAAATTTTAAAAAGTCAGAAATTTTATCAGTTAAAATTTGAGTCGACATTTATTATTTTAAAATTATACACTGGCGGGAAAAAAAATCCCAACACCAAGAAAAAATTGCCGTAGAGTAATGAAATTTGGGTAATGCAATTGTCTAGTTAACATGTTTAATTGATTAAATGTACAAGATCACTGGCTAATTTAAGCTCAAGAAAATGCTGTGCAAATGTGAAATTATGTTAATTTAATAGAGGGTGTAACCTCCAGAATTTTGAAGGCAAGCCTGCAAGCGTGCATGCATTATGTCATACAGGTGCCGAATGTCACTTTGTGGTATGGAGTTACATGCTTGTTGCACTTGCTGTGTCAATACTAGGACCGTCATTGCTGACTGTGGATGATGCTCGAGGTGCCATCCCATGATATCCCATACGTTATCAATTAGAGACAGACCTGGTGATTTTGCAGGTCATGGTAACATGTCAGCACTCTGTAGAGCACAATGCGTTACAGCAGCGATGTGAGGGCGAGCGTTATCCGGTTGGAAAACGCCCCTTTGAATGCTACTCATGAAGGGCTGTACTACTGTCTAAATTAACAGACTGACGGCAAATTTTCAGTCAGTGAGTTTGGGATAACCACAAGAATGCCCCTGCTGTCGTAGGAAATTACTCCAGAGACCATAACTCCAGGTGTGAGTCCCGTGTGTCTAGGCTGTAGACCGCTTGGATGCAGGCGGTCCCCTGGCCTTCTTCTGACCAATATACAGCCACCACTGGCACTAATTCAGAATCTGTTTTCATCAAAAATTACAACAGATCTCCACTCCGACCTTCAGTGAGCTCTGTCGTGGCACCACTGCCGTCGGAAAAGGCAATGGTTTGCAGTCAATGGAGTACCGGCTACAGGCTGCCTGGCTCGGGGCTGTCCTTGAAGTAAACAGTTTCTTACCGCTCCTTGGGTCACGACGGTACCAACTGCAGCTCGAATGTCAGCCGCAGATGCAGTACGATGCGCCACAGCCGTGCGCAAGATTCGGCGATATTCCTTCTCTTTTGTGCCACGTGGCAGCTCGGAACTCGATCTTCTTGAGGTAGTACCATCCCTTGCCCATAGCTTCCAATAATCATGCATGGTGGAAACATTCCCACCCAAGTCTCTGCAATATCGCGAAATGAAAATCCACCTTCTCGTAGCCAATTTGTACGACCTCGTTTAAACTCGGTGAGCTGTTGATAATGGCTTCTTCGTCTTCTTAAAAGGTATTCCTGGCTAACATGAACGCAATTCGTCCAATTTCACGGAAAAATAATACACACAAGCTTCACAACACGCTTTTAAAACAAACCTTATTTGCATGTTCTGAGTGACGCCAGCTGCGCCACACTTATGCGCGGAACACGAAATTTCAATCGATGTCATCTTTCAGTTGTATAAACACGCCTACCAAATTTCGTTTATCTAACACAAGTCTTTCTTGGTGTTGGGATTTTTTTTGCGCCAGTGTAGTTATCTTTATTTACAAAGTTTAAAATCATCTGCTTTTTTTATTATTATTATTATATTACCTTCCTAGCTCACTAATTTTACCGAGACTTACTACTTAAGTTTAAACTTAATGATTTCATTCCTACAGATATCAATTGGAATTAGTATAACTTACACTGCTAAAAATGACACGTAGAGATCAATAGAAAAATCTATTGATATCGGTAGAGTTCTATTGATATGAATTGATTTCTATAGATGTCTCTATTGGTATCGATAGAAGCTATTGATACCTGTAGCCTATTGATCATAACCTCAATGGATATCCATAGAAGCCCTACAGACATCAATAGAAATTTGGTCAGTAGGAAAGCATTTCAATGGATATCAATAGAAGCTTATATAGATATCGATAGAAATCTGTTCAGTAGGATACTGATCCCAATGGATATCACTTAAAGCTTTAATTGACATCAATAGAAATCCGATAGGTTATACTAATTCCAATTGATATCTGTAGAAATGAAATCATTAAGTTTAAACATAAGTAGTAAGTATCGGTAAAATTAGTGAGCTAGGAA
>JAXGGA010014417.1:0-32207 GCA_038373865.1 Uloborus plumipes
CAAAGATGGGCGCTACCAGCTCGTAACACAGAGAGAGAAAGAGAAAGAGAGAAAGAACCGTTTTTTTTCTAGATTTGTAGCTAAAGAAAAGACACAAAGAAAGGAGAAGGACATAAAGAGAAAGTACATCACCAGCCGGGATTTTACCCAGGAACCTCTCCATACACAGCAAGACTTCTCTATCCACTAGAAAAGATGGCCATCAAATAAATCTGTACCTCAGAACCAGACTAACGTAAGTCCATTTTCGTCATTTTTCGGTAGAGGGGAAAAACGATTGTCGAATACATCGTTTTTCCCCTCTACTGAAAAATGACGAAAATGGACTTACGTTAGTCTGGTTCTGAGGTACAGAAATGATTTTTCCCTGTAAATAACGGTATCTAAATTATTTTAATTGAGCATTTCTTCTCGTCAAATAAAAAAAAAATCAGGCATCAGTCTTTTAAACACATTCATGAGTTTTAAAGTGCTATAATGTTAAATATTCATAGGCTGATAAAAATATTAAAATCAGAAATGCAAATAGTACAATGAAATAATTCATTTTAGATAAAACCATTAATTTTAAATGGTTTTACTGTTTGGCATCAGACAACGATTAAATGAAGCTTTTAATCTCTACCATAAAAGTTAAATTCTCCATGAGAAAAATATACAGAATTCCGATAGAGACAATCCATTATTATTATCGATCGCTTAATCAATGAGCGAATCACGAACTCTTATTTATGATACGGATAATAAAGTTAAAATAATGTCAGGCTGTAAAATATATATTTCGGTGGCATTTTGATTTCTGGATGTAGGAGTCACGTACAGATCGTTACAGCAAATGAGTCATGTGAACAGCAGTTTATGAATACAAATATCCACAATTTCTTGATCGTATCGATACTGATAAAAATTTGATAAAGTTCGGAATTCTTATTAATTATTCGTTGTGGGGTGGAGCTTTGGTATTTATTTTTATGCGCAAAATCTTGCATTGTTTCTTCTTTTTTTAATTTAAATTTTGGAGATTCAAAAATAAAGAATGAAGAAGGTTTGAAATTAGTCATATCTTCTTTAAAAAGCTATGGACTATAAATGGTAATGTTTAGTAGCATTTTTTTTTAAATACTAGCTTTACCTGCATGGCATTGCAAAGAAGCTTTTCTTTTTAATGCTCACCAACCCCCGTTCGTTGTCAAATCGACTATGCCACGGAATACGGTGTCCTTCTGAAAAAGAAAATAGTACCCCCCCCCCCCCTTTCTTAATGTAAAGTAATCACTTTCTTTAACTGAAATGCTCACATAAAGCACACTAACCGTTCCTTTACAGAATTACAATTTAAAATTTAATTTACAATTTAAAATAATTCCCCAAATAAATAAAAGAGAACCCCAATGAAAAAAATATGGTCATAATTAAAAAACATAGTCAAATATCTAGCCCAAACAGAAAATCCAGTTCCTTTCCCTCGCAGAAAAAAAAAATTAACTAGCAATGTAATTCGTATGAAATCACGTAAACAAAATAAAATACCGTAAGAATAATGACTTTCTAACTTGTTCTAACTAATTTTCTTTAATAAGGCAGGGATTCAAGTGAAACAGGCCATCGCAAATTACAATCGCTACTGGAAATGAATTACATTAGAACGTTTCTTGAAAAAAAAACATCGTGACGTTTGCCTATGAAAAACGATCTAGATAAAACGTCACAGCCTACTTGGCGAATAAGAGGAGATCGCTGAGTGCTTGTGAGCTCTTATTGGCTCCACCCGTAGTGACGTCATGCCAAGTTAAGTTGATGATAATGTAATTCACTTCCAGTAGCGATTGCAATTCGAAGCGATCGTAGTGCTGTTTCACTTGAATCCCTGCCTAAGAAACATTTCTTAAATGTTAAAAAAAACTTGAATCACTACTATTTCACTTGTCACAACTATTGACACACAACTTGAATCACAACTTGAATCACAAACTTGAATGAGATATCCGTGCTAAAAAGAGGTGGCAACTTTGCGGTTGTTCCTAAGTCCATTCCGGTCGAAGACATCATCGCAAACATTGAAGCCGGTCTCCACAAACTTCCACATGACTTATTGGAGAATAACCGAAGGGAAGCATCAAGAATCTTACAACGAGCCAAATCACCAAAGAGCAACATCTCAGCAAAAGAAAGACGTGCTTTGATGCAGCTGAAGTCCAATCGGGATATTGTGATCTTAGCCGCTGACAAAGGAAATGCCACAGCCGTCCTGAACACCGTGGACTACGAGAACAAGATCAAAGAACTGTTAGACCCCGATATCTACAGGATCCTACCAAAAGATCCAACGGCCAAAATTCTTCGTGAAACAAACAGACTCATCAAGGACTCGTCAATCCCCCTTGAAATACAACACAACCTAAAGAAATCAGAAGCTCTCCCTCCTAGACTCTATGGATTACCAAAGATCCACAAATCTGGAGTTCCCCTCCGACCTATAGTCAGCGCCATTGGTTCACCTACATATGAAGTTTCTAAATACATCACAGGCCTCCTGAAACCGTATATTGGATCTTCGTCATCTTTTGTCAAAGATTCCAGTGACTTTGTTCAAAAAATCAAGTCAGTCTCCCTCCAGCCTTCTGATTTGCTCGTAAGTTTTGACGTCGTCTCGCTCTTCACAAAAGTCCCAGTTGAAGACTCCCTGGACCTGATTACTCCACTTTTTCCTCCTGACATCGGAAACCTATTCCGGCACGTCCTAACGACCACGTATTTCCAGTGGAACGCAAAATTCTATGAGCAACGGGATGGAGTTGCCATGGGGAACCCCTTGAGTCCCGTCATCGCCAACTTCTACATGGAGTTTTTCGAACAGAAGGCCCTTGCATCCACCAAAAAGAAGCCCGAGGTTTGGTTCCGTTACGTTGATGACACTTTCGCAGTGTGGCGCCACGGTGAAGAAGACCTGCATTTGTTTCTTCAACACTTGAACAACATTCATCCCAACATACAGTTTACCATGGAGAAAGAGAATAACAGTCAGCTTCCTTTCCTTGACGTGCTTGTGACGAAAAAGAAAGACGGGACACTTGGTCACCAGGTGTATCGGAAGCCCACCCACACGGACCGATATCTTCAAAAAGACTCCAACCACCACCCGAGACAAAAAATGGCGGTAATCAAAACTCTTGCTCGGCGAGCAGAAAGAATCTGCGAGACAACAAAATTAAAGGAAGAACAGAAACATCTGGAACAAGCTTTTCAAGCGAACGGGTTTACAGCACAGGAAATTAGAAGAGCCCTCCACCCCAGGAGGACCCAAAATAATGCACAGGATACTGCACCAGTTGAGCCATTAGGAAAAGTTTTCCTGCCATACCTGCACAGGATTACAGACCGGTTCGGGAAACTCCTGGAGAAACACAACGTCAAGACTGTTTTCACTCCCACCAACCAACTAAGGAACTACTATCGCCCGGTGAAGGACCCTCGTGACCCCTTCTCTGCGTCAGGAGTCTACAAGATTCCGTGCTCGTGCGGATCCGTTTATGTTGGAACCACAAAGCGCAGTATCAGGACACGCCTTTCCGAGCACGAACGTCGTTGCCGGTTAGGACACTATGAGAAGTCAGCAGTGGCCGAACACAGCCAACAGGAAGGAGTCCACAACATTAAATTTAAAAACACAGAAATCCTGGCCACAACATCCCATTACTATGCCCGTCTTCATCGCGAAGCAATCGAAATTTTCAAGCATCCACGTAACTTCAATAGAAAAGAAGAGAACTTCAATTTACCGAAAATATGGCATTCCGTCCTTAGATCCGCTCGCCATAACGGTCCAGAAGCAGACAGCTCACCTATTCCGGAAAATCCATCCAGAATCCAGAACGCTCCAGTGGCCAAAGAAACAGCAACCAATCAGGAGCCAACACGGCATCAGCAGTTTGCTTAAATACCCGAGCGGTCGAAGCTAGCGTATCAGTCTCAGCAAACTACTCACTGATGATGTCGACCGCAGTGTCCGACGAAACGTTTGGGACTCATTTTTGTCATCGACCACGGCCTATAAGCCCGGAAGTATCTCTTCATATTGACGCCGGCTGTGAAAGCCTGAAGAAGTATCTCTAAATATGATTTCATTTCCTTGCATTTTTAACATAGAATTAAGATACTTATATTAAAATATATATATTAGGCTAAAAAATCAAATTTCATTATAAAAAAGCATTTCTTGGAAATAAAAATGAGCGATAAGGTTTTTAGATAAAAGAAATTATGAGATTACCAAATCCAAGCTAATAAAACATTTGTTTTGTTTTGAAACAACACACAACTTCAACTTTTTCAACACACAACTCTGCTGCTTGCTTTTCTTTAATTAGTTGCAGGAAATTTAATTTCTTGATCAGAAATTCAAATTTAGCATGCTAGTTATTATCTAGTTATTTAGCGAAGTTATGAGAAATTGAAGCACAAAAAAAATAAATAAATAAAATAATAATAATTAATTAACATAATTTATGCAGTGTCACTTTTTCTTATTTTGCTAACTTCTATTGTAAGGTCATACAAACCACAAATGAAGCAATTATACTAAAAACTCATTGCTTTTCATTTTTTAAGAACAAAAATATTCAATATATGGCTAAAACCTATGACTTTTGCTTTTTATACTTCTGAAACGTGTGAGTTAGTTCTGTAACATATTCGCTGTTTTTCAATGTTACCGCTCTGACTGTTACCGTTCTAACAAACTGACAAAGTTTTTTTTTTATTTCCGAGTCGATCGCACTAAACCAAAATCAAACACGTGGTTTTTTCACTTGCAATAAAGGACTATACTTACATATAAAATAATTTTTAAAATAATAAAAACTTCGCATTTTAGAGCGTGTTACCGATCTGATGACTCAAATGACACACATTTTATAAAATCACTTTAAAAAATCTTACATACAATTTTAGATGCAGAAATGCAAATTTTCAATTACGATTCGATAAAACATCCCAGCAGGTACTCAGTATCACGTGGTATAGGTGCAGGAAATGATTTTGGGAGCCTAAACATAGATCGGAAGTTATTGTTACCACTCTGACGGCGGAACTTGGGACACGCTTATTTCGCATCGGCTAGAAAATCAGAAATCGATTAAACAAAAATGAAGTAAAATGTTAACAAAGGGGTAAAAATAGAATCGTTTTTTGTGCAAGTGCGTTTTTTTGGGAAGTTAGAAAGTGTGCATGACCTGTTTGCATGCTAAGCTTTGCTACTGGGGACACGTTACCGATCTGATTTTTGATGTATAAAAACAATATTTTCTGAAGAAAAATTTCTTTCTTCTGATGTTATTAGATGAAATGAAAGCAGAACCTTGTCTTCTTTCTGGGGAAAATTATATTTTTATCTAGTTATTGAAATACTAGTGAAAATTCACTTGGGACTCAACTTGGCACTTTTCTAAATATTAGCTCAGATGTCGGTTGGGAACAATCTCACCACAGCTTTTTATTCCATTGCATTTTGAAATTAAATGAAACAGCCTGTATAAGACGCTATCTAGTGAAGCCTTGCTTTAACCATTTTCACAAACCAATAACAATTTAACGTTGCCAAATACCATAAAATTAAACTTGCGCTGATGTGATTGAATATGAAATCCATTGTTATACTAAACGTGGTTGCTATGAGACAGTAACAATAATACAGTAATCATAAAGAAAATGGCGAAGAAAGCGTCTCAAACTTACTTAATGAAGGCACAAAAAACGGATGTTTTGCGAAAACTCGCGTTCTTACAGAAAAAAAGGCCGATGTAGATGAACTCAAACACCAAAACTTATTTTAAATACAAATTTTTATCAAAAATCGTTAGAGCCATTTTCGAGATCCGAATATATATATAATATATACAAGAATTGCTCGTTTAAAGATATTAGATAGATGTCATTTTGTTTCGAAACTTAATATATTAAGAAAATTGAGTTACGCAATTTATTGATTTTGTCTCCAAACCCCCCCCCCCCCCCCCCATACTTAATGAAGGCAACAAAAACGGGGTTTTATGCAACAAACTCGCGTTGTTTACAGAAAAAACGCCGACGTAGATGAACTCAGAAACCGAAAACTCTATCTAAACACAAAATTTTATCGAAATCGTTTCAGCACGTTTTCGAGATCCGAAAAATAAATAACTATATATACAAGAATTACTCGTTTACAAGAAATTAGATATTTACAAAATAAATTAAATAACTTTAATATAAAGCAATGCTTGAAGAATTAAAACATTAGTCGCAACTCTATTTATTCCCATCACTGATCTTTAACAAAAAAACTGATATGTGCTGAGCACTGATCAAGAAACTCGCAACAGAATAATGTTTACTCACTAAAAATACAAGTTCACAGGACTACCATTAAAAGCATACATTCTATTTTCTACAAAATAATACTGCAACAAAGAACAAGGTATCCTCCTGTTTATAGCCACATCAGGAACATCCCAATCACAAGATTGGGTTTGCTATGAGATAAATATTCCAAGCTCCTTTATTTTAATTGATTTTTCAAGAAATTCTTTAGTACTTTATAATTATAAATGCATAACGCTCAGGCATCGGAGAAATTCTAATTCTTGCTTTCATCAAATATTTAATTTATTATTCAGTGTTTTAATGAATTACATTTCAAGACATATTGGGTAGATAATAAAGCTATTAATAAATATATCATTATTTTTTGGTTTAATTCATTTTACGTCCATGAGAGGAGGAACAAAAGCATATGGCCGTCGCGAAAAACATGCATATACTGTCAGCAGGATATCTCTTAATGGAAGAAATAACCAAAAGTAAATTCTTTTCCTGTGAATAGCTAACATATCAGTGGCTTGTTTACAAAAAAAAATTAAAGTTTCTACTGCTCCCACTTTATGAGAAAAATGGCTACCAAGATGGCCAAAAACGCATGTTTTTGCCTTATGGCTTATCTTTAAGCTTAAATATTTCTAAGAAGGAGTAAGAAACCCAAGTTATGCTTTGTGTAACCTGTGGTGGGGGAATTGGGTTCAAATGGCTCCTTCAAGCATTTTAGTACATTGCCGCATAGTAAATTAACCCCCAGGTTCTTCAGACCCCCCACTGAAGGGGATCTAAATGCGTAGGAAGTGAGAAGTATCATTATGTTTAGAACACCCGTCACTTGTGGAAAACTGTTCCTGCGTACTCAAGAAAAGCATCATTCAAATTATTTCCAAAATTGTACTTTATCCATTATTTTGTACAAAAATCCCATTCAGCCTTTTTCGGAAAGGGTAGATTCCGTTCGACTATGAAGGCCTTTCCCCTTTGGCTTACTCCCAGGAAAAATACAGGGTCATATGAAAAGTAAGTAAAAGCAATTAGTACAAACAAAATCTCTCAAAAAAAAAAAAAAAAAAACAAACACACAGGGATTTTGAAGAGAATTCAGACACATTTTATTTTTCTAATTTCAGATAAGGACATTTCGTATTCATTGTCGCTCTACATAAAAAGTATCATAAACCAAAAATTCAAACAGAAATGTACTTTATCATTTAGGAAATGTATAAACAAAAACAATTATCGTCTCTCCACATCCTCGGAGTATCAAAAACCAAAAGTGAATAGAACCATAATGGCCTTATTCGCCCATCAGGATAAACCCAACACAATACAAGAGTCAATGTCTTTTGCGAGACCTCGAAACATTCAAAATCCCACTTATTTATGAGGCAGTAAAAGGAGGACGTACTTCAAAAACAATTATAATCAAAACCATTTCTCAAAGAATTCAAACCTCGCATTAAAGATAGACATGTTTATAAAAAAATTGCACTTAAACCTTTCAAGGATTTTTCACATTGCTTCCAAAATTAAACAATCATCAATATATCATGACTCCCCAAAGAAAAACTCTTAAAAAATCAAACATGTCTCACATCAGCGGGATCACAGGAGATGGTACATCTCTGCAAAGATTAAATATTCCCATCACACATAGGAAAACTCAAGGCAAAAGTTGTGCACATTTCTTTTAATCTAAAATTAAAACAAAAACAATACCCGGCTCAGGAGAGATGAACATCACAAAAAACGAAGAGAATGTCATCCAAGAGTTACCCTTTTTTCTATAATCCAAGGGTCTGCTACTTTCATTTCCGCAGAACACCCCAAAATCACAGCTTAGATATCGAAGGGAAAGGTGTCAGCAAGCGGACCGGATTCCATTCCGACGGGCCTCCACTATACAGTTTGGCCGGGGCGTCGCCGACCATCGCGGCTTTCAAACTCAAAAAAAAAAAAAGGCGAGACATAGCGTACATATTGAGCCACGCAGGACGTCCAGCACTTCCTACTGTCGAGCAGAATCCCAGCAAGAGTGTTTTCCAACTGCGCTCACACGCGCCGAAAACTTTCAGTGTCCTTGAGTGCCCCCACTGTGATTGGTCGACAAGTAGCTAGCGATCGTGGAACAATTACCGGGGCTCAAAATTCCCGGCTGAATGCCGTTAGATGCATCAATGTAAACAAAAGTCGTTGTAGCTTTGAGTGTATAAACCTTGGAACTCATCTGCATCTTGCAGACATCACATTTCTGGGCTCGGTTTCTCGTGGGACAAGAATGGGGGGTGCATTGGAAACTTAATTAAAATGACTTGAAAATGTGATGAACATCACATGACCATTTATAGTAAACATCTGTACACTACCAAGAAGTGAGTAAACCTTTGGTTATGTCTTCCTTTTTTTGGAATAAATTCCTCAATTTTAGCAAAATCTGCAAAATCGAGTTTTTGTGATGACAACTTCAAAGAGCCCTGTACCTTTGCAATTTTCACTATAAACGTTCTAGTATTTTTTTTCTGAATGCCTGGAGTAACTAGTTTCCAAACATAACACTTTTATATTGCATGAGTGCAATTTCTCATAAAAAATGATTAAATAACATCACTTTTTTAGTATTTTGACATAGCGAACAAACTTTGAGGGCAAGTATCTCAGAAACTAATTGGAGTACGAACCTAAAAATTTGGACTTTTCCATGCCTCTATATGATCACAATGTGTGTCAAATTAAAGGAAAATCCGAGTCGGTCGTGCGACCCCCATTCGGTGAGTTTGTATGGAATCACTCTTTATTTATTTATTTTTTTTTTTTTCAAACTATGCGAAAAAAAAAATCAAGAAATTTTTAAAGATTTTCTATAAAGGTAAAGTTGCCGAAGATGCTTTAAATTAAAAAAAATAAATAAAAACCATTGGAGTGAGCTTGGTGTTTCTTCATTATTATTTAATTCTTTTGACTCAAAAATAGTAAGGAAATTACCTTAACTCAATCAACTCTTTTCTTGGAAATTATATATTTTTTCTTGTGTGAAGTATCATTCTTAATCATTTTTGAATCAGATTAACGTAACTTTGTTAGCATAAATGGCTCTTCTTTCACATTAAAAACCTTATTAGAGCAGTAAAAAGATAATAGATTTTTTTTTTCTATTAAGAGTGAAGTAAATTAGACTTAAACATTGCTGATATCACTTCGTGAACCAGTCTTTAGAGTAAAAGCTTCATTATCCTTTTTCTTCGTTATTTAAGGTTGATAAGCTAAGACCAGAAAAGTTATCTGGCGAAAAACGTTTTCCACTGAATAACTTTCTTCGGTAATTCGAGAGGCTGTCAACCTAAGTTCTTTTGTTTTTTTTTCTGCTCTTTTTCTTGCTTTTAGGCAGGACACGAAAGAACAACTAAGAGAATAGAATGCTATCACATTTCCCAGAGCTTTTTAGAATTGGCTGGCAAAGCAAATAAAATAAATAGAAAAAGTAAGAAGAAATCAGCAAAAAGAAAAACCTATTTTAGAAAGATACGTTTCTTTAAGTGATGGTAAAAATGAAATTGTTTGGAGTCATTAGATTTTTCAATATTGAAGGACATAGTTGAATCGTTTATTTCAGAAACCACCTAAGTGCGCTTTTTTCAAATTTCGGAAAACTTAAAAAAAAAAAAAAACTGTTTTGTATCTAAAGTATAGGTCTAGTCTTCTTCAATTGTTTTTTTTTTTAAATCAAAAGCATGCTATTGGGATAATTTAGCTTTTCTTTTTTTTAAATTCCTTTTACTTTTTGAGTTATAAATTTTTGAAAAAAGAAATGCACTTAGATGGTTTCTGCAATAAATGAGTGCATTTAAAGTGATTTTTTTGAAATTATTATTGAAATTAAGTTAAACCATTGATTTTTACCTGTTTTGGTATCAAAGGTAAGTAACAGACACACTTAAACATTTAAAAAAAAGTGTTTTTGCTATGGCCATGGTAAAAAACAAGTAGGCCACAGTATGTCTATATACAAAGATCTGTCATTATTCATTTATTCAGCTTCTGCTAAGTCTACTGGCAACTCCTTGTCATTTTTTGGTCATTGGATGAAAGTGTCATAGAAGGCTTCATATCCATCCACTTTTTTCCATCTTCTATCTTTTTTTTTTTGATTGGGACTTAAAACACCAAAACTCTCATTGTACAAAACCCAACAAATTTTAAAATTTATTATAGCCTACAAGAATGTTCAGCTAAAGGTAAAATATAAACGTTTAAAATAACATTAGTAAAATGAAAGTAATCATACCTTCCCCACAGGATAAGCTTTCTCTGTTGATAGTTCCGGAAGGCTGGTAATTTTTAACAATGTAAAGGTAGATGTTATTCCTCCAATGAATTCGCTTGCGACCACTTTTTCCCTGAGTATTCTTTTTGTAGAGAAACTGCTTACTCTGGGACACTTTGAATGGCTGCTCTTTTTTCTTGGGTACTTTCCTGATTAATGTTTGGTAAGAATCTGGTATTTTCTTACATGATTTGGGCCACTACTTTTTAAAGCTGAGAACATCGTCTGATATGTGGTGATATTAAGTACATCGGCCAGACTTACTAGCTTTTAGCACGAGCTCTGCATATTCATCAGGAGTACAAATTCTGTCGATCCTTATCAAGAGACGCTTTATGCTTCCAAAATTTCTGTCACACGGGGAAAATGCGTGGCCAAGTACAGAGTAGTTGTGAGCTATTGCTTCAAACCGACCTGAGTTACAGAGGTTTAGTGAAAAACGTACAACTGTATGATTCTTATTTTGGCCTGATGGCCCATCATAAAACAGTATGAGCTGCTTCACATGCCGCCAACCGTGGAGAGTGAAAGAACCTAAGCAAAGGCTTTGTGTTCTTTCTGAAAGAAACGGCTTATTTGCAAGGCTGCCAAATAGAATTGCTGATATGGAACCTTAGTTGTTTCTGCACTAAAAAATGAATATACCTTCAAATTGTACTGTACAAACCAAAACACATTTTTTAATATTTTGTCCTTAGATGGTTTCTGAAATAAACGATTCAATTGATGTTCAAATAAGATGTTTTTGTTTATATTTTTATGCATTAATATGAAGCTTAAGGGCAATATTACATGCTTACTAAGTTTCATAAACTATGAATTTTAAAATATTCTATTAAATGTTGGTAAGATGCTTTTCTTCTTTTTAGTTTTTTTTTTTTTTTTTTCATGTCTAGCAGCAACACATGAGTGCATTCAATCTCAGCAGTAGAAAATCACTCAGAATTATGATTCAAAACGCATCTATTTATTTTTCCTCTCACTGTTTTTCTTTTTTCCTATCGCCCGTACTCTGATAACATTAGAGAGCATCTGACGAATGCGCAAACATACGGAAGATTTTGTCAATCAGACTGTACTAGTTTAACTGACACTTAGATTGCAACTAGACAACATAGTAGAATAATATGCGGTTTATTGAATAGTTTATTGTCTTCAGTCTATACGAGCACTCACTCTGACCTAATCTTCTTATGGTCAATAAAGCATATTACCATGCCCATAAATTATTTCTAGTTTTGTTTGTGCAGATATCAAAGCAGAATCATCATGTTCCTGCACATGAAACTTTGGCAGAAAATCAATGGCATAACGTTACATAGTACATTTTCGGCAGAATATCGACAGGACTCTAAAAATGTTACGTTTAAGTCAAAGCATGTTTAAATGCATTTCGTATATGGAAGTTTATGGGAATATTTGCATATTTGCTGTATTATAAAACAAATTGCTCCTTTTATTTATTTATTTATTTGAGCTGAAGAGTACAAGAAGAAAACATTAGGTAGATTGGGGGAAAATGCCGTATCACGTGTTTTACCCACAAGCATTGAAAAAAAAAAAAAAAAAAAACTGCCACTCCCGGCAATGAAAGCCAACATGCATGTTTTTCTATGTGTGTACGTTCATACGTAATATATGAGCATATTTATAACCATGTGTCGGTAACGGTAATAGTGTCATGAGTTCAGCAGTTTTATTCCAATCTCAAAAAATACCAACAAGCTTGTGTGTCTATGTACGAGTACGTATGTGCACGATATATGTATGTACTTATATACATACATATAATTTATATGTATCTATCGATTACATTTTTTGGTAATCGTAATCATAATCATAATTAGGAAATGGGACTCTCGTAATCGTGTAATCGTAATTTTAATCAAGTATTTCTTCCGTAATCGTAATCTAACTTTAAATAATCGTAATTTAGCCTTGTAATCGTGTAATCCAGACTTGCTGAAAGTGAAAGCTTCTAACGTGCGTTTTAACGTGTGACCACGACGTTAAAAATGTCGTGGTCACAAAGTCCTCCAAGTGAAACGATACCTCTGGGGGTGCTGGGCCTAGGGTTTGCTCGACCCTAGGTTCTGGTTCAAAATTAAGAACAGAGCGCCCTTCAGGGCCCTATCCCGGTTAAGCCACGAATCTGTGGTAGGTACGGGGGACCCTGGAGGTGTGAAATGAAATGAAATGAAATGAAGTCAAAAATGTCGAGTTCATTTGCTTTTCGGTTTAAAACGTTTTCACTTTAAGACGTAGGTAACGGTAACAGGATCGTGAATTCAATTGTTTCTTCTCATCTTAAAAAATGTCTAAGCATATATTTGTTTGTATGTTTGTTCCTTATATAAATCCACAGTTTTCGTCGGATTGTCATCAAACTTGGCACAGAGGTCTCTTAATGCACTAGAATTCACATAGGTGGTGTTTTAAAATTTGCAAACAATCCAAAAATCTCAAAATTCAAATTGTTTGTCTCAAAGTGGCTATTTTCTTTCAATTTTTAATAGATAGAGTAATAGAGATAAGCCTTTAAGCATACAAATTGATAAAATTTAACACATTTAAATATGAGTATTTTCCAACAAAGATTACGATTAGTAATGAATTATCAATTTAAGGCTCACGTATTTCGTTTTAGCATGAAATAAGCTAAACATAATGCAATACCAGGCAACGCCGGCTAATAAGCAAGTCCGTTATAATGCTGGATAATACATACTGAGAGTATGCAAATATCTTGTTTGATTAACCACGGGTTCAGGGGTGTTTTTTATAGAGTTTTGTCATTTCTTTCGCATGTGCAATACTGATGTAATTCAATAACTGATAGTAGCTGGTATCATTTTTTGTCAGTGTATACAAATGACTCGGAATGCTAGATTATAGATTTTGTTTTGTTTTCTCTCGCTTTTTCTTTGCTTTTTTCTCCCCAATCTTGAATCGATGTGGCAAGGAAAAGAAAAAAAAAAGGAGAAGAGTATGTTTTTGCGAATAGAAACTTTCACGCTCAGAAAAAAAGAAGAAAAACTTAAGTAAACCGAAAGAGACGTTGGGTAATCAAGTGTGAAAAACCACTGCAACAGCAGCGAAAGTCCTGCGATCGCAACTAAAGCTTTCTTACCTCTGAGAAAAAGAGTACTATGGAGCTCCGAAAAGAAAAAAAGAGGAGAAAGCGGAGAAAAAAGTTGGGATCTTCAGTTCCGCAAAAAGTTCAACCACCGGAAACCGTTCCTCATATATATCCTGTTTCGGTCGTTTCTTATCAGTCGCAATAAAACAAAGAACTGTTTTTATTTCTTCTCAGTTTCATGAGCATTTCTTAGTTACTATGCTGCTCCAGTACTCAAGATCATGTATAGTATATGTATCATAAAAAAAACTATTTTTCTTTGTTTAACTCCATCATATCCTCCAACATATCATAATTACATTATATAAATAATTTGTATTTAGACTCAACAAAACAAAGAGCTATTTTTATTTCTTCCGCGTTCCATGAGGATTTCTTTGTTTCTATGATGCTCTAGTACTCATGATTTTGCGTGTGATTCAGATGAAACTATGTTTCTTTGTTTAGCTCTACAGAAAAAATTTCCCACATCATAATTTAAAAAAATAAATAAAGAATGAGTTTATATTTAATCGCAACAATACAACGAATTGCTTTATTTCTTCTGACTTTCATGAGGATTTCTTAGTTTCTACGCTGCTCTTGAGCTCATGATCTTGTTTTGATTCATACAAAATTATTTTTCTTAGTTTAACCCTATAAAGGAAAATTTCACATATCATTATTCAATTGTATAATGAATTTGTATTTAGTTAAAACCAATTATAAAGTAGAATTAATGAGAACATTTTATTGCCCAAAACACTTTCTGAGACCTAGACTAAAGCAATTCACATTATTACTTCTTTGTAGAAGAGCATGAAACGTCTGTCTGGTATACAAAGATTGAGACTCGCGTTTTTATAACACTTGTAAATGCTTAAGAATGACTTTGATTTTTAGAAATTTGCTCTTATTGCTCATTATGGAATAATATTCTACATACAGTGCGGTAAAAATCTGTAAACCTCTTTTTTTGCAATACACCGATAACTCGTTCATTTCGATCCATGGACTGCAGTTTCGACTTTATTTTGCCTCCAACTCATTTACTTTCGTATTCCATGCTGATGAGGGCATAATAAGGCCGAAACTGCAGTCCATGGAGCGAAATGAGCGAGTTGGCGGTGTATTGCATGTTCCTGCCTTACCCCTTGTTTAGGGGCGATTACTGACTGCTCTATACCTCTATTTTTGGTCATACATTCTTCTGGCGATGAGGTACACAACCAGCAGATTACTGCATGGGCGAGATTCGGCGTTACAAAGAAGCATTTTTAAAATGCAAAGAATCTAAGACATCCATGAAACATCAGAAAAGACATACGACAAAAGCGACATACCATAAGCTCACATTCTTCGCAGTGAAAAAATTGGTTTCTTGTAACGACGAAACAAGTGTATGCAGTAGTCTGCTAGTTTTGCGTAATACAAGTTGCTATTTTTAACTTTACTTTTCTGCGCTTAATTGTTTATTTATCAGAGTGAATTCCATTTCATACGATTTTGAGCAGATTATATGAAGAAAAACGTATGATAGATGTGCGTTAAAATGTATTAGACTCTGATGAGACCGATTAAAAACATATGTGATTAAAAAACTACAGTGAACTCTCACTTATACACCGTCTCATTTATGCGCCTTTTTCACTTATACGACGATTTTCAGTGGTCCCAGCACATTCCATAGTAAAGTAATGATAATTTCATTCGTTTATGCGTCGCTCTAAAGATAAATATTTCACTTATGCGCCAAATTTTTTGAAAAATGTAAACAATTTAGTTTATTTTCTTGAAAAATGAGCATGTTTCCTCACTTTCCTCTTTAATCCTTCTCTTTTATTGCTCACGGAAGATAATTTTTAAACATGAACAAAAATTTGGAGAGGGACATATAACTATTATGGATTATTTTAAGGGTAACAGTTTGTGATTAGGTATGGTACAATTTTTGTTTTCTCCTTATCATTGCAGTTAGGTTACAATAGTTGCCAAACCATAGTAATATGACCATTTTCTATAGAAACATTCTTATTCATGCTCTCATTAGAACTTATGTTCCATTTTAGACTTTTAAATAGGCTTGTTCACTTATGCGTCTTTCTCACTTATACGCCTTTTTCTGTTGGTCCCTTGGGTCGGCGCATAAGTGAGAGTTCACTAGTATGTGCTGTACTCTATTTATAAATAAAATTATGTGTTATTACGCTCTCACTACGGAATATATGTATGTGTATAAAAATGTTAATTACAGTTGTTGTTTTCTTTTTTTGTGTCATATGTTCTGAAAGACATTAAAATAAATTGATTTCACATGTGCCTAAGAACACATGGTGCCATTCAACATTCCAATGTACCTTACTATGTGTCTAACTGCGATTCTGCTCCTGTAAAACATCATCATTATTGAATTCACCCTTAAGACAACAATGCTTCTTTAATTCTAATAGTTACTAAAGCGATAAGTTTATAAGCGATCTTTAGCGATAAGTTATCCATTTACCTCAAAACTTAATCAAATTATCGCATTTACCTATTTTAGAAAAGGAGTTAACATTCTAATGATTAAATTAACAAAATATTTCTAATATGTGAATTGCATCTAACTTAATTTAGAAGTCAATAATCACAGGCAAACTAATTGTATTCCATTAAGAGTGCGAAGTTCTACAACAGAACTTCAACAGTGTAGCGGCGAACAGCTCTGCGAAATGTAATTATCAAACACTTTGTTTGATTGCTGATTAAATAAATGAGCTCCATAAAAGCTATAGCTGCAAAGACATTAAAGAACTTTTACACGGAATGCTAAAGTCACTTGTTCATAGTAATTGCGTTTTCGTGACGAACATGCATTTAGATTAAATTTGCTCTAATTACAGCAAACAAACTCGGTATTTTACAAAGGTTTGTTTGTCGATTAATATTTAGCAATCGGATAAATTTTGTGTAAGAAGAAGAACTATCATAAACCGTGTGATAGTAATGTTTATGTCATTTCGACAAATTGTTTATTTTTGATATAATGATTCTAGAATTTTGTTTATACAGTGAACTCTCACTTATACGCTGCCTCATTTATGCGCTTTTTTTTAACTTATACGACGATTTTAAATGGTCCCAGCACATTCCGTAGCAATTTAATGATAGTATCATTCGTTTATACGCCACTCTAAAGATAAATATTTCACTTATACGCCGAATTTTCCCTAAAATGTAAACATTTAATTTATTTTCCTTAAAATATAAGCATTTTTCTTCACTTTTCTCTTTAATCTTTCGCCTTTATTGCTCACGGAAGGCATTTTTTCCGCATGAACTAGAGTTTGGAGAGGGACAATTATCTATTATGCATCGTTTTAAAAGGAACAGTTTGTAATTAGGCATGCTACAATTTTTGCTTTATCTTTATCATTGGAGTTACGTTACAGAAATTGCCAAACCGTGGTAATATGTCCCGTTTCCATAGATACATTCTTATTTATTCTCTCATTAGAAGCAATCGTTTTAGTCCTTCAAATAGGCTCACTGTTAAAACAAGGTACTTAGAAATGAGGCGAAACGTCTTGTTTTCAAGAACATCATTGACCCAAAATGGCTCCAGAACCAAATGTCTTGGAATTAGAAAACAGGGTGTCTTGTTTTTGAAGCACACGGCGTTCTTAAAAGTAATAACCGATGTTCTTGTTTTTGAGACGGAAATATGTTCGAATATGATACGAAATGGGCTCATTTTCAAGACAATCCTATTCTTAATTTTTGAGACGGCTCTACTCTTGGAAATGATACAGTGCTGTGTTTATTTCCGAGTCATCACAGAATTTAAAAAATAAGCATTTTGCGTCTTGTTTATGAGTCGGGTCTTCTGTTCAGAAATGAGACATTTTTGTTCATTTTGTTTTTGGATAATAATTTTACAATTTTTCAGATGCAGATTAAAATTACCAGTGGCCGCGCCGCAGCTGATTTTAAAAGGGGCCGATTCAACTAAACGGCACCCACTGTATTATTTTTTCTGATGAAATTAAGGATTTTTTTTTTTCAAAATCAGTTTAATGCATGTTTTTTTCCCCTTTTGACTTTTTTCTCTTTGGTTTTGTGTGCAAAGAATCACATGTCTGAAACATGCATGAAAACTTAAAAAAAAAAGTTTTTTAATTCATCACAAAAAAAAAAGTGGGCGCTTAATAATTGAATCAGCCGCTCAAATGATTAAAATCGAGCGAAGTCCAGCTTATTTATATTAAAACTGTCAAAAAAGAAACGTGATTTCAAAAAGCGACAGCCACTGTAGTAATTTTGGACTGCATCTGAAAAATAGTAAAAGTATTATTCAAATTAACCCTTTTATTTCAGAAACCCATCAAGTGCACTCTTTTAAATTTTAAACAACTAAACTAACTAAAAAGAACTTCTCCGTTTTAAAATCACAATAGGTATAGCCGTTGAAAAAATTGCTTCGAATTGTATTGCAAAAACAAAAAAAAAATAATAATAAGGTGACGGAACCAGTTACAGACAGGCATAAGCTTGGATTTAAAAACTAAGCTTTTTAGGCAGGTAAAACTGATATTTCTGTGACTCATGTATCCATCTAATGTTATTAGAGTCAATTTCAGGAGCCATTTCTTAAGCATGTCTGTAACTGGTCCCAATGGATCTTAAGCATGTCTGTAACTGGTCCCGTCACCCTACGGGTGGAATCAATTTTCCAATTATTTTTTTTTTTTTTGCGAAAAATTGTTTAAAATTTTGCACTTAACAAGTTTCTGCAATGAAATAATTTTTTTAAAGAAAAATTGTTCACACACATCACATATGAAGGCTTATGTTTTTGCATCCGACGGTGTGCCTAAAATTGGCCATTCATAACCTTTAATAATATCATTTTTGGGGGGGGGGGGAATCAGTTCACAGGTTTCTGCAACAAACGATTCAATTGTCATAAACTTCAAACTCCTACAAATGGATATTTTCTTTCATAGAATTCTTGTGAGTTTTGTTAAAATCTTCAGAAAAGGCATATCGTGCCACAGCCACAGTGCCAACACTTTTTATTGTAAAATGCAGAGGATTTTCTAGACGATGGTCATGGGTACAATCAATAATTAAAACTTCAAATAACTTTGTCTTAATGCTCAAAAAAGTTGAATTTTCTCTCATAAAATTTCTACTTATACACCATTTGAGTGGTTGGAGATAATCAGTTTTAGTTTTTAATTTTTTCGTGATTTTATAGAAGTTCAGTTTCTTATTTTTGAAAATTGCAATTCTTGTTTCTTAGTTTGTCATTTTTCTGGGGTTTTGCTGAACTTTTTTTTTCCGCTGTGTTGTTTTTCGTTCCTATTTTTTTTTCATTGCTCTTTTTTTCTGTTTCTCATGTTCCCATATTTTACTCAAATTCCACTATGCTATCTTTTTTAATATTTAATTTTCTGAGAATAATATAAAAGATAAAATTGAATATTAGGGCCATTCCACAGAAAAATCGCCAACAAGCAGCACATAATAACGTGTATGTTTCATGTAATAGTAATCATTTAAACGGGTAATGAAAAAACAATTGCTTAAAAAATTATAAACATGCAAAATTGTCACTTTTTATTGAATTATATGAGATATCACATTAGGACAACATTGCTACTTTTTCATGGAATGGCCCATTTAGATGTGCACCCAATAATGCTGGGGAGTACAACTAATTTACAATTAAACCAAAACGATGCAAAAAATTTTAAACTTATGCATTTCATTTTCCGGAAAATTGCTGGTAGTATTTCACCCCCCCCCCCTTCATTTAAATTTGAATTTGAGTCAATTAATTTTACATCTACACAACAAAATTTATGTTCTTAAAATTAACATATTAATTATAATATATAATACAAAATAGTAATTTTATATACAAGAGCTAATCAAAAATAATGCATATAAAATATCTTTTTCAAAATTACCTGCACTAACCCTAATTCTAGTTTTTTTTTTCCAAAATAGTATCTATTACCGGAGCCAAAAAGTAAAATATTTAGGGCCAGCAAAAAAAAAAAAAAAAAAAAAAACGTCTCCAGACATAATTTCTCAGCTGATGATAAATTTCAGTGTAATATGGATTCAAAAATATTCTTCTTCTGAAAGAACTAGTGCCTAAGATACTTTTTTCAGGTGCGTGGGTGACGTGGATCAGAATTTGTGTCCGACACAAGGCATAATTTACTAATATAAACTTTACTATTCAATACTGATAAAATCATTAGCAATTTCAATTGAAACAGTTTAAAAGTGCCAAGTAAAATATTAAACATTTGTTAGAAAAAGAAAATACCCAACATCCAATATAATAACCAATAACAATATAAATTATTTTAAATTTTATTTTATAATATTATCAAATCTTCGATGTCCAATATTTTTTTTCCATAGTAGTACTTATATTTCATAATATTTGTTAGTAGTATAAGTTTTTTGAGCTATGTGTGTTAATTCTAATAACAGTCAGTTTGAAAAGAATATTCTTTATATAGCAAACATAAATGATATGCACAATAATACTGATCAATTAAAAATGCAAATTAAACACTCATTAAGAAAATATATAAACAATCAACTCAGTCTCAATGCGAACACTTCCGAAAGTAGCTAGAGAGATTGAAGCACGAATATGAGCAACAGATACATCGTGGTCCCTTATTGCTTTAGTTAAATTGCTTAACTTATCATATCCTTAAGCAGTCCAAGAAGAGTTCCTGTCAGTACTAAAGAGCAAACAATTCCAACAGTACAGTTTGTTGTGTGACACACTGCCAGTAAGCCACTCACACCTTTGATAATTCACAGTCTGAAAATGACGAGTTACAGTCTTTTGCTGCTGAATTAAATTTGGCAGTGTAGGTACCGGTCTCCCTTCAGAAATCAATCTTTTGTTTTCTTCAAATAATCTTCTAGAAAAGGGTACTTTAATCAAATCGGCGACGATATCCGACATCTTGAAATCCAGCGACAAAAAAAAATACTTTGTTTAAAACATTTTACTTTCACCCGAAAAATAGCAACTTTTAGAAATCTCACCAAGCATGGAACTGCCTGCTTGGTTTCGAAGGAGCTTCAGGCACTGCAGGAGCTTCTTCGGAGGTCTCCTATCATTGGATAGGAGCCACGGCGACATTCGTTGGCATGGCAACACCCCTTCAAACCTCCTTGTGCTAGGGTTCGACTCGCAGCAGGGATGGTCTTCTCTTTCTGTTGTATGGGGATAACGGTGCTCCAGGGGAATCGTGGTTTAAACGATTGTGAGAAAGTTGTCAAGCGACTTTTTAATGAATTTGAAACTTTGTTTCAGGAGAAAAGAAAGACAAGAGAAAATATACATTCATATTTCCTGTCTTTACTTATAAGCATAATAATGAGAGTTTTTTTTTGGTGCCCATGCACTGCTTGGTTTGCTTGGGCAGACCGCACGTCACTGTAAAACACTATCGTAAACTGCTTCGATGAGGCTGCAAGGAACGGTAAGTAGGGGACTCTGGCTCCCTACGCCACTTTCTGGGTCTCCCAGGCAATGCTCCTCAGTTTCTGCAAGTAATGCCCTGCAAAGGAAATACAATGAGAAAAAAACAAGTTTTGATTTAATGCATATTTAAAGAAGGCTTCCCACTAAACTATGAAAATAAGCACTTCTCTCCAACTCTTCATACAATAGGGTCTCTTTCCCACGTTCTTCGCAACTTTATCATTTTTACTTTGTGTACTCTCAGAATTTTTGCTAGATAAAAATGTAAAAAGCTAAACTATTGTAAACTTAAATTAAATTTTGGGACTGGAACAAAAAGCAAAATAAATTCAAACACAAGTAAATATTAAGCATTCGGCAGGAAGTTTCCCCTTAAGTGACTGAAGCATGATGATGAAAACATGTGAAAACATGTGAAAAAAAATAAATTTTCGAATTTCGAATCGCCTGGGGTCTCAAAAGTTGCCTTTTATCTCCACTACCTAGAATAATATCTTTAGGTTTCCACATTGTCCCAAATAATATCAAACGTACCAAAAGTTCGAACTTTTTTTTTACGATATTGAAAATACATATTTTAGAAATGTTAGGGGATATAAATATGAACTCTTAGTTCCATTAGTATCTCTTACAAGTATGAGTTCAATAGGAGTAATTTCTCTAAATTTCCCAAAAGCCAAAAAAATAACCGAAAATCAACATTTTAGCTTTCATTTTCACACGATACGAAAAAAACCAAGTGTACACAATATAGAAATTTTAAACACGGAGTTAACTTTCACAACCCCTTTCATTTCCAAAATATGTATTTTCAATTTTGAAAATCAATTCGAAAAAGGTCGATTTTTGGTATATTTGGAGTTTTTTGGGACAATATGGAAACCTAAAGGTACTATCCTTGGGGGCTAAAATTTTAAGGGTAATTTAGTGGAGCCAAAAGGCAACGTTTGAAACCCCAGGGGTTTGAAATTCGAAAATTTATTTTTTTTCACTCCACCCTAACGGAGAGTGTCCATATTTTCAATACATTCATACATAACAGAGATTAGAGGAGGAGATGTGAGAAAATTTTAATTCCACAAAAGGTGCTGTGAACTGGAAAAGTTTGGGAACCCCTGGTCTAATTGCATTAAAGCTGATAAACATGCAACAAACAAATTATTTAACCAAATCAAAACAATAACAAAGAAAACCAACTTTCTTACCACACATACACACTAGGTTTTAACATGCCAAAGAGAAGGTTCAACATTAGAGATGCACCAAGTAGCACTTTGGCCGAGTACTCGGCCTTTCACTACTCGGCCGAGTACCGAGTACATACATACATGTACAGGGTTAGAAATCACTAAAAAATCTTACGGGCTCTACTGACCAGTGAACAGGAATTTTTTTCTTTAAGTATTAGAAGTCAATCTTTTTCTCACTTTAAAATTTACTCATTTTTACTTCTGTGTTGTTATCATTATGCCACAAGTTTGATTAGGAATATATTGGAATATGAGACAAAGTTTTTTTTTAACAAGTTCATTAATATTTGTCTTAAGGATCACTTGGACTGTTCCTGATCATAGGTAAAACGCCCAACACCAATATGCAATATGAAAAAGGTAACTACATTCGCACACCCTTAGTTAGCTTTTACACTAATTTGTTTTAAACCTGTTTTTAAAACTTTTATATAAAATTCAAGTCATATTTTATTAATATAGCAATTGTAAATAATTGCATTATACATATTTTTGCATCTTTTTAATTACTGAAAAAAATATCTTGAATAATATTCAATTATTTACATTTACTCGGTATCGGCCGAGTACCCGATTCAAATTTCCGAGTACCCGATTTGCACACCCTTAGTTAGCTTTTACACTAATTTGGTTTTAAACCTGTTTTTAAAACTTTTACATAAAATTCAAGTCATATTTTATTAATATAGCAATTGTAAGTAATTGCATTATGCATATTTTTGCATCTTTTTAATTACTGAAAAAAATATCCTGAATAATATTCAATTATTTACATTTACTCGGTATCGGCCAAGTACCCGATTCAAATTTAGCCGAGTACTGAATACGAATATTTACCGAGTACTCGGTGCATCTCTATTCAACATCTGAAATTATTTAATACACAAACTGATCACATATGGAAAGTTCTTCATAAATAGGACAACTAACTTATTTCAAACATGATTGTTTACATTAAAAGTACAGTGCCACCGGTGTTTGAGATCTCCTCTTTATGTTATATTAATATAGTTTAAGATAGTAAAATTTAACTAAGTTGTCAGTAGACAAATTTTACCTTTATTCGTTTTACATATTGAGTTGCTACAGTCATTTTAGGAGTGGATTATAATTGCATACCATAAATTTATACAGTCGAACCTGTCTATCTCGAATCATGGAACACAAGAAAAATTCGAAAGGGAGGTTTCGAGACATAGAGATGGAAATTACAAAAGTAAGCAATTGGAAAAAGTCAAACACTTAATAGATTGTTTTGCTGTTGTTGATATATTTCTACGTTTTCGGGAATTCAATTCAAAATCCTCACACACAGGGTTGGGTTTTTCCCTGGAAAAACTGGTTTTACCACGACATGAGAAAAACCAGGTTTTTACCGGGGAAAAAACCTAGGAAATACTGTTTGTCCCTTTCTAAATAAGCCTCTGCATAGATCTTATATTTTACTATTATGTCCTATGTATTATTTTGTCTTAATATATTATTCCATATTACCAAAAACACCATGTGACAAGTAATGAAATGACAACTATCTCACGAGTTAAAGATTTGTAGAATAAATAAATAAAATAAGAGGGAAGGTTTCCGTTTCGGATAAATTAATAATCTCACTAAATTTTCAAAGTTCATCAGTAGGTAATATAAATGAATGTTAATCAAAATAATTTATTTGTGTTACATGTGAATTATACTAAACTAAATCAGCTATTGCACTAATCATGCACACGAAAAAATTGCATTTTTCCACAGAATGAATGTTAAGAGGACACAAATATTTATATTGTTAAATTTATGTTTTCCTTTCTTTAAAAATTTTCTTAGGAAAAAATTAACTGCATTTATTTTATGCATGAATGAACTTAGCAAACATATCCGTTGAAAATTAATTATTTGAATAAAATTACCGAAACAATAATTATGTTTTAAGCATAAGAATTTTTACAATAACATATTATTTATGAGTTTAGACTTTCATTTATTCTTTAGCACATATTGCAAAAGAAAACAACAACGGCAAATATTTTTAGAAGCATTTTTTTATTTTGTTGGCTCACAAAAAACCAGCAAAGTCAACAATAAAATCACATTATCACCATCAAAATAAAAAAATGCTTTCCTTTTCATTTGGATTCCCCCCCCCCCGTGTACATAGCTCATATTAGGAGGTTGTGGATATTATAGTATTGTTCGTAACTTTAGTTCTAGCTTTGAACGAATGATTACTGTCGTTGAAATTTGATTTAAATTTAAAAAAGGGGAGGGAGAGATTGTTCATGTTTATACAGCCTTGATCATTTTACCTTAACTTACACTTTCAAAATCAAAAACATTTTTATTGAAAGGAAACCCCTTGAATGTTTTATATTTTTGTCCAAGATGGTAAAAACCATGGAGAAAACGGGTTCTTCTAAGGACGGTAAATACCATGGTAAAAACAGCTTACCACTTACACATATAGATACAGGACAGGCTTAGTTTTCGCGGGCTTCGTCCGTTAGTGAAATCGATAAAGTTGAAATTGTGCTATACTTATTGCTAAGACAACTGGTTAATTCAAAAAAGGTATCAAATAAAAATAAAAGCAGGGTAACTGTTCATAATCATAACACTGAAAATTAAAAACTTACCCATTATATCGCTTCTCAAGCCATCTCTGATTCGTCCATCGGCGCTAGGGAAATTCCCTTTTCCTTTCCTGCTGCTCGCGTAGTGATATCTGTTTTCGTCGGAGTTGCTGAATCGTTAGTCACGCGTAAGATAGAAAATCGTTTCATGATAATAAACTTTGTCTTTTTCTACGAATTTAAATTGTTTCAATGTAAATAAAGTAATATTTCCCTTTTCCGTATTTGTGAAATATTTAAGTAACAGGTCTGTCTCAAAACTCAAATTTTCGGAGACTAAAATTCAAGACCAATTGACTCGGAAAAAACAAGTCACTATTTTGTCTCATTTTCAAGCAAGTCAGTTTTAACAGTGCTTCTTCACTTATACGTCTCTTTCACTAATGCGCCTTTTTCTGTTGGTCCCTTATGTCGGCGTATAAGTGAGAGTTCACTGTAGTAAGTAACTTATTGTAAAGATGTTAAAAGGAAAAAAAAATATGCTACGGGAAAAGGGAGAGCCTGTGAAACAGTCCTCTAATCAAACAATTTGTTTTAGACATTTTATTTCGATGGTCAACAAAGAAGGAAACGCGAGTTTTCCTTTTTGTAAAATTGAATGAAGATGCGTCTTCCATTTCTAAAAAATGTACTTCCTCATAATTTTAGATGAAATGTGGTATTTAACAAAACACATATTTTCATCCCTTAAAGCGAAAACGTATAAATATGATATTAAATA
This sequence comes from Uloborus plumipes, assembly GCA_038373865.1. Classification (NCBI taxonomy): domain Eukaryota; kingdom Metazoa; phylum Arthropoda; class Arachnida; order Araneae; family Uloboridae; genus Uloborus; species Uloborus plumipes. The sequence goes on from JAXGGA010014417.1 coordinate 25,893, forward strand.
ATTACTTTAATTTTATATTATAGTTGTAGAGAACTTTCTACTTTGGATGTAATTTTGAGATTGAAAATTTGTAAACAAAGCAAATGCGCTTCTTCCCTTATTTATGCTACTAATTTTCGAACAACGAATATTAAATCAGCTGTTCTCTAGGTATACTAAATAAAACATTTAACTAGACTGAAAATAGTGTTCAATACCATGGTGTTTTAAAACAAACTATATATACTGTTAACTTTATATATTCTTTTAAAGGTTTGTAAAAATATCTTTTTTTATATTACAACAGCACTTGCGGATAACACGAATAGTCGAAAAACACAGATGAATATTGATATCGTAAAATTAGAAAAACGTTACATTTTTCGTAAGAACGGAAGTTTTTCTAATAGGTTAAAAATATCCAACTATGCAAAACTTATTGATTCTATTATCCACAATATTCAGAAGAAACAAATAAAATAAAATTAGGACTTTTTTTTAAGATAAGACTTCGCCTTATCTCTCCTTGCAACATGTGACAACATTCCTGGATCAAAATATATCACGTATGTAAAACACAGGTGAACAATTAATCTACACTTCTTCTAGAAGACCCATATGCTAGTCATATTGTATCCCTCACTATTTTTTAATAGAACACAGTAAAACCATACGATTAATTGCCGTAAACTATGATATGAAGACCCTCAGTTTGTATTCTGAAAAAAATCTTACGTTAGCTCAATGACTTATTAACAAATGAAGAGACAAATGAAAAAGCATTTCGAGAGAACTAATATATTTGATAAAAATGTTTTCTAAACCGCTCTTGAAGAATAACCTTATAAATAAGTATATTGTAGAAAATAACATTACTATAACATCGCTTTTTTTATTTGCCTTAAAGAAACAAGTGCAAAACTCAGATAAAAATATATTTCATTTTCTGAAATCCATTTGAAGGCATTTTGCAATATATCTTTCAAAATTTTTGAAGTTGAAGCTTCCTTGATTGATTTGTCCTTTCCATCTTCAGAAGAAGCCCCTTTCAATGATCTTTGAAAGAAAAATGATTGACTGTATAAGAAATATGGGTTCTAAGTACGGATATTTTAAATTATAGGTTATAAATATCTTGCTCATTTATTTGGTACATCACTTTCGCAAATACATCCATCCCTATAAAAATTGATATAATTTACAATATAACAAAAATTATGAGCAGCTGAAAATGGTCCTCGAAGCTCATATTAGTTAAGTTTTATGAGTATCTTAAGAATCAGGTATTTTTAAAATTCACGTTTAGAAAATCATGTTTTTCAAAACAATACGTCGTTTTAAATTAATATATGGACACAACTAAATGTTCAAACTGTAAATTTAGCCAAAACTGCCTAGTTTACTCATGACAAAATAATACTAGAGTATCCTTTTTGGTAGAGAAATATCTTTAATGTCGAGAAAAAAACATGAATATAAAAGCTTTCATATCTTAAGTACAGAAAAACCTTTTCTGATTTAAGCATTTGAGCATTTTCTTTTGTTAGACAGAAAATGTCATCTTTTTTTTTTTTTTTGAATCAGCTTTTTTTTACATAACTTACACCAATTTCATAATCTTATTGACGTTCTTATTTTTATCAAATTACACAAAAAAAAGTTTATCCTTATATAAAGGTAATTCGCAATAATGCTTAGCTGCTATTAAATACTAAAATACAACTTGCAAGAAACACGCAAAGTAAAAAGGGACATAGAGAAAGAGAACGAGAACTAAAGTAGTTCAATGGCTTGTGTTATCCTTTTTATAACATGCAATGTAGTCAAGAGCGCAATGCAGAAGGTGGTGGTGTGATTCTGCTTCGGATGATGTTAATCTCGATGGTGACTTTAATTGGATTTAAGAGTTTTTAAAACTATCAATACTTTAATTCTGAAATTTTACCCCTTACGTTGTAGTTAATCTATCAAATTTAAACGAAAACAGAGTTTATAGCAGTACAAGGAGGGGGTAGTTACATAGGCATTTACAACAAATTTTATCAAAAATGCTATTGTGTATTTTATACTTACCTTTGAACTTAACTTGATGTTGTACTGTAAAATTTTGGTAAAAAATTTAAAAAATGTACGATTTTTTTCTCTCTCCTTTGATAGAACAGGAAAGGGAAAGAGTGACACCACAAATGAAATATATATACATGTTTATTTTTCAGGAGTCATACCTTACGGAGAGAGAAGGATCATAAGAAGTTGGTACATAACGGAAAAAGAAGATACAAAACCATTACAGATAATTTTCTTGATAATTTCTTACTTACATGATACTAATGCAAATCAAATGTTGAACCTGCAATAAATGTACAAAAATTTTTTCCAATGCATTGCGACACGCCTAACATCAACTTCTTCTTAAAAATACCCGGTGCACCTCGAACTCATCCAGCTGCCACAACGATTCCTCCTACCAAGTCGTCCGACTTCGCAACACGTGTTTCATACGCAAGTCCTTTAAAAAATTCCAATAAAAAAATCCAAAAGAGACAAGTTTGGTGATCGTGGTGATGATGCAATTGGTTCACCGCGGCTATGGTTCTAGCGTCCTCTTCAAACGTTTGAAACTTTCTGTTCCTACGCTTATTATGCTGTTTTTTATCCTTGTTGTATGACTGATAAATCATATAATTTTGTCCACTTTTTTTTTCTTAGATAAAAATTCCTAAATTCCTAATAAATAAAATTCCTAAATAAATAATATTCCTAAATAAATGAATATAAATCACCCTGCATAATTCCCAAAATATTTTTTTTTTCACATCGTTTAGTAGTTAAATAAGTTTCACCGGAGAGAAAGTCATACGTAACAAAAAAAAAAAAACGCAACTAAAATATTTGAAGCACTTACTTCAATTCTAAAAATTGAATTGATTTTCTGCCCAAGGGTAAACTATAAATCAAATTTTACGAAGAAAAATTTACTTCCCTGAAAGCATTCTTTGAAACATTCAACTGTTACATCGCACTTGATTGATTACAAACACCGTCACCGCAAAAGTTCACGTGTGATGTATTCCAAAGAAAAGAGAGAAAGAAAAGGGCACGAAAGAGGGCTGAAAAGAAGTTTCCTTAGTGGGCGCTTTAAAAGGTCATTTCTTTAAAAGGAAAAGTGCAGGAGGGACTTGTCAATAATGAGTTTTTGTTAGCACTGAATACATCATCAATATTTCTGACTTCTTGAACAGCAAAGTTTCAAATAGGAGGAACTCGAAAACCACTTTTGGGGTGTTGAAAGGGTGCAGGGTAGAGAAGGGAAAAAATGTATCGGAAAATATCAGAAATAATGGAACGTTGACTTGTATTACGTGAGTAGCAATTGCTTAGAAGGATTGAAAGAAATAAATAATCTCGAAAATGACATATCTTGAAAACCAATTCATTCATATAATCATATTTTGTAAGTGCGAATAATTTCTTTGAAAAAATATGTTACGTTTTCTTAATTAAATGTATAAATATATTTTACTCGTGACTTTCTCCAGCATTAAATCCTCATCGCATAAAACATACATATTTAAGAGCAAGAATCTGAGAAACTGTCACGCCTAGCATTATGAGGTGATTCATGACCTCTCAGATTTTCTCCCAAAAATTACCAAATATTTATTATCTTATTGAAAGACCAAATCCAGAATGTTTTGCTCTAAAGTTGAGTTGTTTAGTTTTTATGGATCCCTAAAGTTGAAGGTGCGGCATCAAAAATTAAGCGGATTTTCAAGACATGGAAATTGCTGTGAGCCAAAACTCTTACCAGGAACTGTTTAACTCCAATTTTCTTTTTGTATATGGAATATAGAAGGTTGAAACTTTACAAAATGAATGTTAAATTTGTGGTAAGTTGTTGCCGTAATGTCAGTGAAGGCCCTCAAAACAGGGCATTTTTGACGTTTTTTAGCGTTTTTGAGGTTCAAAAACAGCTTGTACATTTCAGTTGGCACGGCAAAAGTAGTGTCGTATGAAAGACCAGTGTAAGCACTTTAAAATAATGTATAAATAACCAAGGAAAGTTCAACGTACATTTAGTTGCGTGCGGCCAAAATATGAAAAATGTCATATTTTACCGATATTCAAACGGTCATAACTTCCTCTGCCAACAACATATTGAAATATTTGTTTTGCCAATGTCATACTCTATTCTTTGTCTTAACAGAACAGTTGAGTCCTTTGAGGCGAAATGTAAAAATTTTTTTAACAAAAAATGCACAGGAAAAAATACATTTTTTGTAAAAAAAAAATTTACATTTCGCCTCAAAGGACTCAATTGTTCTGTTAAGACAAAGAATAGAGTATGAAGTTGGCGAAAAAAATATTTCAATATGTTGTTGGCAGAGGAAGTTATGACCGTTTGAATATCGGTAAAATATGACATTTTTCAGATTTCGGCCTTACGCAACTAAAAGCACGTTGAACTTTCCTCGGTTATTTATACATTATTTTAAAGTGCTTACACTGGTCTTTCAAACGACACTAGTTTTGCGGCACCAACTAAAATGTACAAGCTGTTTTTAGACCTCAAAAACGCTGAAAAACGTCAAAAATGCCCTGTTTTGAGGGCCTTCACTGACCGGACGGCAACAACTTACCACAAATTTAACATTCATTTTGTAAAGTTTCAACCTTCTATATTCCATATACAAAAAGAAAATTGGAGTTAAACAGTTCCTGGTAAGAGTTTTGGCTCACAGCAATTTCCATGTCTTGAAAATCCGCTTAATTTTTGATGCCGCACCTTCAACTTTAGTGATCCATAAAAACTAAACAACTCAACTTTAGAGCAAAACATTCTGGATTTGGTCTTTCAATAAGATAATAAATATTTGGTAATTTTTTGGAAAAAATCTGAGAGGTCATGAATCACAAGCGTGACACTTTCTCAGATTCTTGCTCTTAATCAACAAATATGAGTTACAGATATCACAGATAAAACTAAGTGCTAAGCATTTTTTATAAGGCTCAATTTCATTTATTTTATGTTTAAAAGCCATATTTTCTTATTAAAACAAAATCGTAATAAATCGCAAATATGTATGTAACATCTCCTGTTTTTGAAATTTACATTTTTTATTTAAAAACGAGAAAATAAAAAATCCCTAACATGTGTCGCTTATCTGATTTTTAAATTAACCTTTTTTTAATGAAAATATAAGAGTACTAGATCATTACAACGTATTTCCCTCGTCAGGTTTTCTAAATTTACCTTTTCTTATGAAAACTAATGAGCATCGTACATATGTATCTTCTCTTGTTTTTGAAATTTACCTTTACTATATATACAACAAAAAAATGTCACGAACAATTCGATCCAAAGACAAGTCAGGTAAAAAGTTAGCGAGAAATATCATGAAGGTCAGATGTATCAGTGAAACAAATTTGTGTTTATTTATTTGTTTTTTTTTTTTTTTTTTTTTTTTTTTTTTTTTTTCAATTTGAAATCCTTTAGAATTTGATCACTATTATTAAAAAAAAGCAACTCTACTTTTTTAGGGTGGTCTACTTCAGGAACACTGCAACTCTTTGACTCAATGACTTTATAGAGGAAGTAAACTAACATAGCCAGAATATAATAGAAAATACGTGATGGTAAAATCTTAAAATAATTGAGATACATCAGTTTGTAGAAAAAATTCAAGGGCGGATCTAAAAACTTTTCAAGGGAGGGGCGATTGATTTTCTTTACTTACTTTTTACTATGTATACTGGTTAGAAAATACTAATCAGAAAGATTTCGGATTTCAATTACGAAAAATTTCTGGGGGAGAGCCCTCCATTATTATTTAAACTCATCTAAAATTCAATTTTTTTGAGCTTCAATATCGAAAAATTACCAGTGGAAAGTCCTTCAAGGGAGGGGCGATCGCCCCCATCGCCCCTCCCTTGTATCCGCCCCTGAAAAAATTACAACGTTAATTAGGCACAAATAATCAGGGATACTGCAGACGCGTGTTTCGGCGTTACAAGGAACGTCTTTTTCAATGCAAAAAATTTTGAGCTTATGGAGGCATCCGACTTATGGAGGCACAGACATCCGACAAAAGTCTTGTCGGATGTCTGTGCCTCCATAAGCTCAAAATTTTTTTCATTGAAAAAGGCGTTCCTTGTAACGCCGAAACACGCGTCTGCAGTATCCCTACTTATTTGTGCCTATAATTAACGTTGTAATTTTTTCTACATTAATAGCACAAAGGTATTTGTAAACTTTATACATCAGTTTGTTTATTTATATTATTCTTTCATAGTTTTTTCTGTAGTAATTTATTTGTTTAAGAATATCTTTAAGAC
>JAXGGA010014418.1:0-32200 GCA_038373865.1 Uloborus plumipes
GTAAGAGAAAAAGAAAGAAACTATCAAGGGCGTCTAAAATTTATAACGATTGACACTAAACACTTGTTTAATCAAAGCCATTTAAATATTAACAGCTTTTCAACAAATTTATATTTCAAAGTACCTAGTCTGACTTTCCGTTCATTGGCGTGCAGGGGAAAGAAGCAGGACATAGATAGAAAGAAAGAAAGATGGATACTTAGTTTTTAATATAAGTAGATGGCTTTTCAACTAATTTATTTTTCAAAAAAGTACAAGTTGCTCACAATAAAAATATTACATATGTGGCCCGCTAATGAGTTTCACGTTTGATTCAGTTAAGCCTTCATTCAAAATTCTCATTATTATTATTATTACTGTTTGATATTAACCACATTTTATAATTTAATCATTTAGGAAAATTGCTTTAAATTTGAGCAAAATTCTGAAGATTTTTCACAATTTCTTCAGAATCCCTTTGTCAAACTTTATGTAAATTAAAACTAATGAAGCCTGCAAAATTACAAATCTATCGGTAACTGGTTCGACTTCCAGTTTATTAGAGTTCAAGAGAAAGAATCAGATTTTAATTTTAGTAGATACATAAAAATTTCAAAAAGACCATAGAAATGAATTTTATCATGTAATTCAGAGAGGCTTTGCATTCAAAATTGTCATTATTACGATTACTGTGATCCGGATTTCTATTTCGAACGATTTCTGCATGTCCCCGTTGTCAAATCCGGACCACAAGAGGATGGTACCAATCGGAAAAGAAACCCTTTCCAACTATAAAAGAATTTTGGAAATCGGTCCAGGTGTCTTCGAGTAATCTTATAACATACAAAAAAAAAAAAATTCTCCGACGAATTGTATAACCTCCTCCTTTATTGAAGTCGATTAAAAATGACTTAACTTTTACTTTTTACTTTCAATTTCTCTTCACATACTTGACCTTAGAACTATTCCCCGTAAATGCTAAAAATATGCCATTTGCTTCCAGATGAAGAAATAAAACTGACTTTTTCCTTATATCTCCATACTTTTATGTTCAGATCCAATGTACTAACACTTTTTGTGTTAAGGTTGTTATCTAGCTTTTCAAAATTTGAGTTCACAATTTTCTTTTGAACTTCCAAAAAACTTATAAGCAAACCAATAACGTTAAAATTCTAGTGATCATAAGTTTGAGATATTTAAAACATTAAAAAAATTACAAAATACTAACCTAGCTTCATCTGAAATAGTTGATGTTGGCTGTGGTGCCGTGAAATTTAAAAGCTTCTGATGAACATCATACCTGAAATGTAAATTCAAGTTTTATTTCAAATTTCATTCTGTCAAAAGGAAAATGCCTTTAAATACAATTAATTACCTCAGTTTACGACCTTTACTGGCTTTAGTATCCACTTTTCTTTTCATTTTATTTCTTATCTTCTGAATTTCCATTTGTTTTCTAATATAAAACACAAAAATTTTAAAAAATAGAACAAATAAATGAAAAATTCAAAATTCAGAATAACTGATGAAAGAATTTTGAAATAAAACTGACTTTAACCAAAAATAAAATGAGATTTTTTGCATTAAAAAGCAAAGCCTTTCAAGACAATTGACCCGGACAATAACTAAACTAAAAAAGATAATTGAAAAATTACCTTATAACAGCTGGATCAACACCAACAGATTTACTTTCTATTACATCTTTCAAAATTTGTCGATAAAAATCATCATCATCAAAGATTTCTGGATCATAATCTTTCAGGAGCATATCTTGTTTAGATGACTGTAATAATATATTATTTCATATTTTCAAAACATGTGATTAAACATTCTAGCGTCTATTTTACCAATAAATTACATAAGTTTTGTATGTGTGTGGGAAAAGTAATTTGAACAAGAAAATACTTAAGGAAAGAGGGGGGGGGAAACCATGTAATGTGCTGCTTTAATTATATGGGGATATAATTAAAACAGCACATTATTTTTTTCTTTTTTTTTTTTTTGATGAAGGATATTTATCCAAAAAAATATTTCGTGGATTAAAGATATTTCTAACCAGTTGCTAAAAAAATATGTGCAGTGCTACTACTCATATACTTAGGTAAGGCTCAGTATCTAGAAGTTTTTCACTTTTTATCATTTTTGCCATCTAGCTTTATTGTATAAGGTTGCTTATTTAGTTTCTGCTAAGAATAAAGCAAAAAAAAAAAAAAAAAAAAGAAAAAAAAAAAACCAACATTTTCTAATTGTTAGCATTGAAACTAAAACACTTTTCTTCAAGTATCTTAAAAACACATAGCTACAGATACTGCACTTCTCATAGCAGTATATTTTTGTACAATGTAACTTCTATGAGTGGCTGCTACCTTAATTTAGCCTCTATCTCAATTAAAACACAAATTTGCAAAATACTGACTTTCCCCCATGCTACTCTATGTTAAAAAGTTCCTAGAAAATACCAGGGTAATTTTTACCAATGACAATTTCTACCAATATCTCGAACCAGAAAATTTTCTTGCTTTCTATCATTATACATTAATTATGCATTGTAATAGTTTCTGACAAAGGGGATTTCATCATGCCTATCAATCTTCATTTAGAAATGAGCTCATTTCTAAAAGTCAGAATCATTTAGAAATGAGCTTCACATTATATACTTTTAAAACTATATTAAATTTCTTCCAATTAAATCACAACCAGAAATCTTCATGAGTTGACCAAAGCAACAAATCAAAAGCAGATAAAAAAGAAATGTAAAAGTAACTTTAATCTTAATAATTATTTTTATTAATGGGAATAAGAGCTTATAAATTAATACTTCATTTAAAGAACAACTGGGCAAAAATACTTTGTGTTAAAATATAATTAAAAAACGAAAGCAATGTGAATAAAGCACTAACAAAAAGACAATTTCTCCTTTATTCACTTCTTTTTTTTCTTTTCTCATTTCAGTTACTGACCTCAATTGTTCAATCATACATACATAATAGTATATAATTTGTTACTTACATTGTTTTTATTGTTTTCCTCAGAATCATCAATTTCTGGCTTCCCTAGAACCCTGTAAAGCGACCGCTTCAGTTGAGTTCTCTTAATCAATCTATTTTTATCTTGAAGAATCTATTAAAAAAAAAAATCTGTTTTAATAAAAACATACTTTAAAATTTATCTTCTTATAAAAATTGGTCATAAAATTCAATGACTTTTACGATTGATCTAATATTTTTCACGTGGCAAGGGGGTGGCAATGGGCAGAGTGAACATGAACGTCGGAAGTACCGTATTTTCGGGTAAATAAGCCGCGGGGCTTATACGTGTTTAAAAGCTGAATTTTAACTCCTGCGGCTTATACGCCATGGCGGCTAATACGATGTAAAAGTTTTTTTTTTTTTTGTCTTTTTTTTTTCAAAGTTCATGTTGTGTTTATAATTATTGCTTAAAAATAAAACAAATTAGAGTCTGACATCCAGAACCACAACTGCAACGCCCTTGAAAACATCTATTTTGAAAAGAGTGATAGCATTTCCCCTTATTCAGATGTTATTTTATTCTCCTAGATCCCATAAGGAAGTGGAATAAACTAAGAAAAAAAAAGCATCAACCATAACCAACCTGTCTAATAAACGAAAACAAATTCAACTGAAAAGCAAATAATTAAAAAAAAAAAAAAAACACCCACCCCCCCATTGCCCTGAGGATGGGAAGTAGGGTTGCAGTAGAAACCAACTGTAGCAGAACAGGGTTACTATAAGTTGCAGTTATCGCCAAAATGTTGCAATGTTTTATTTATCTATGATGTTGAAACACTTTTCAAATCAATGTTCCTATTCTTTGTCATTGTTTTTGAACGATGTCAATACCAGAAAACAGCGTAGGTGTAGGTTCTCGCAGATTGAAATTTTGACAAAGTTTTATGCGGCTTATACGCCAATGCGGCGTATCTGATGAAAGAATTTTTTTTCCCCGAATTTTGCGAAGTGCGCCGTATACGGTGGTGCAGCTTATCTACCCGAAAATACGGTATCCTACTCCTGGTAGGGGGATCCATTACACCTCGCTAAAAACTGTGGGCAGGCCCAATCTAAGGTGTGATGTACCGTGCTGATGGATGAATGGCATCTGGGTTGTATAATGTCTCAAACAGTCCTTCGAGGAACCAGGTGAAACTTCGTTGTATTTAGCTTTGCACCCGTACAGGGTAGGGCCCCTATAGAAAACAGGCCGAACTATCACCGCCATTTTGATGTCAAAGGGGAGGCGAAAACAAGAGCGCTCTGTAATATTGGAACACTTATCGCTTTTGTTGGGCGTTCTACAATTTCGTAAAAAAAAAAAAAAATTCGAGCTGTTTACAAAAACATCAGAACAATAAAATAAATAAATTTAAAAAAAAAGAACTAAAAATCTTTATCGTTTGAAATCATGTGCATTACCACTACAAATGATTTTAAAAATGTATACAATGTGGAATGTTGTATTACAATATCATATTTAAGTTGTGAAAAACTATAAATTATTAAAAATAGTGTTTAATATAAAAAATTTTATTTTTTCATGAGAAAACTATTGCTCACTTCCTATGTGATTGCAAAGCGTTTTCAGCCTATAGGTTTAAACACATAGGTCATCATTTGCTTGAACCTTGGGAGCTTCATGACATTCCTGTTAGGTGTTCGCTGAATTTTGCTTCAGCTCTACTAGCCTATTTTAAATCTTCTATTTGGGGACTAGTAAAATAGCAGTGGTCGCAGTGCTTGGTTCATTTGAACCCCCCTTTCTCTCATTTCATTTCAACATTTCTGCGTTTTAATAAACTTGAAAATGAAACTTTTCATTTCAGTGAAAGCATGAAAAACAAGTTTTCAGAAAATATCCCTCTTAAAATGAAATACCAGGTGTGTAAGTATGAAACTGGAATTTTTCTACAGGAAAAACACGTTTATTGTAATGATATGATACAAAGTACCTTATTTAAAGTATGGTCCGTCGCTATCTATACATTTTTGCCATCTTTCTGGCAGTTTGTGGATTGCGTACCAAAAAAACTGTTGATCTTTTGAGGCAAACCAGTCATCGAGCCATTTTCGTACAGCTTCGTAAGAAGTCAAGCGCTGCTCAGCAAGTGCGTGTCCCATCGAAGCGAACAAGTAATAATCGGATGGGGCAAGGTCCGGTGAGTAAGCCCCATGCAAAAGAATCTCCCAACGGAACAACTCTATCGTTTCCTGGACCCGTTTTGCTTTGTGTGTTGGTGCGTCGTCATGCAGCAAAATCACCTTGTGTTGTCTTTGTTGGTATTTTGGTTGTTTTGCACTCAAAGCTCGATTCAAATTGGTCACTTTCTGTCGGTAGCGTTCAGTATTGAGTTTCCCCTGTCTTCGTCCAACAAGGCTTGCAGGTCAGCGTTTTCAAACTTTTTCGGTGGTCTTCCACGTTCTTCGTTCCTCACGTCAAAATCGCCATTTCTGTACCGTTTGAACCACTCGAAACACTGTGTTTTACCGAAAGCATGCTCACCATATGCCTCCACAAGCATTCGATGCGATTCGGCTGCAGTTTTCTTCAGATGAAAACAGGAAACTAGTGATGTCCGCAAATCGTAATTTGTTGGCACAAAACTCGACATGTTTATCTCTAATAAACTAATGCTACTGAATGAAACTCGTGTTATTGTGAGTTGGAAATCTTTGTCAGATATCGATACAATAACAAGACACAGCTGACGTGATGAGTCGGTAACTACATCGACATCTAGCGCCACTTATGGGAAATTCCGGTTTCATATTTACACACCTGGTAATTTCCTGTTTGTGTGATTGACGATAAATTATACTGTTAACTTTAATGCTGTTTCAGTTATATAACCATTATTTAAATGAATAGTACCAAGTAGTAATTTAAAACAAAATTGTCATTTAGTCACTTTTTTAGGTTATTAAGAAAAGTGATGACTAAAAAATTTGCTTCCACCTGACATTGGCGACCAAAAAGATGTACCAACCTTGATCTTTATATGATATATACTATAAAAATTAGAATAAGAAAAAGTTTTTATTCAATACAACTATAAGCAATTTTATAATTAAAAAAAAAAAAGCATAACTATTATGGTACGTTTGAAGATAAACAAACCTGCTCAATTTGTTTTAACGCTGAGTTGTCAAATGCCATGAATGATTTTTGAGTCATTCTTCCAGTAGATAATCGGGTTTTTTCATCCCATTTCTGAACAACAGAATTCCTATGAGTAATCATTAATTTAAAAATATGCAAATATCAACAAAGATCAAGACATGATACTATAAATGTTACATAATTTGGTCAGGCAATAAGAAAATTTAAAAAAGATGCTTCAACAACTAATTTTTGGAATATATGTGTACATATATATATATGTGTGTATATAGAATAGAATAAATTACCTCTCTTTGAGTTGAAAATGTGTAAATTGGAAAAAATAAAATTAACAGTGTAAGAACGATTGAATGCTGAAAACCATTTGAAACATAAAAAAATAAACATGGGCAATATGCTGCTTAATCATCAGATGTCTCATGATCAGGAATGTCTAGACTTAATATTTGATCATATCAGTTGGTTTCATTATAAACATTAACTTTACTGTAGAACATGCTTTTCATATTTCAAGTAATGCTTTATATTACTTACTTACAATAAAAAACTAGACATGCGTATTTTTCTGATGCTACCAGTACAAAACAAAAGTAAATACTTAGTATAATTAGTGAAATTAATTTTAAAATGATACAGTTAGCTAAAAATGCTAGGTAACACTAAGAGTATTGAAACATACAGAGTATAGAATTTCTGTACACATTAATTATGCATTGAATGTTAAAACTTCAATATGTGCAGGAGCTGAAGATTCAGTATCCAGCGCTTCGGACACACTGCTTTGTGCCATCTAAATATTTATATATATACAGATTGTTTAAAAAAAATCTTTTACAAAATGACAAGGCAGATCCGTCATACAACAAGGATAAAGAATTGCATGGGAACATAGGGTTGCAATTACCATCCAGGGGCTCTAGATGGCATCTAAAATACACAAGGAGACTTCTAAAATTCTGCATAAAAATCATTCCAGATAATTTCATTGATAAAATCTCAGCCATTCTAATCAGTCATACAACAAGGATCAAAAACTGCATGGGAACAGAGGGTCGCAAATGTCTGTAGAAGGAGTGAGACAGGTTTTGTGAAAAAGACCAAACCAAAAAGACAGGTTTAGTGAAAAAGATCAAACCAAACACGGGTTTCGTGATATTGAAAATATTAAACCAAAAGCCCATAATAGATGTGCATCGCAGCTAAATCAATGAGATAAGTAAATAGTGCATAAAATTACAAGAAAGTTAGAGAAAATTAGGAATAAAAAGAAAGAGGTAAATTAAATGCAGTAATTAACACAAAAGGTGAATCCAAACTCATCAACTGCGAAGGATTTTATCCTATGGTCAAAGGACAAAATATTTAAAACTATTAACTAGGTATGCACCAATCAATCGGCCACATTGCGGATTAATTATAATCGGCAAAATTGGGCCGGTTGATCGGTCGAAAAAATACTTTTCAAATATTATTCTTTAAAGTATACATATATTCTTTAAAGTATTCTTTAAAGTATACATATATTCTTTAAAGTATTCTTTAAAGTATACATATTTTCTTTAAAGTATTCTTTAAAGTATACATATATTCTTTAAAGTATTCTTTAAAGTATACATATAGCACTAAGAAACAATCATGAATAATTTTATTAACAGTAATAATAATCCTCACAGTTGATATAAATTTTTTTTAAACTTAATTCTCCTACTTTGAATAAATATATATAGACACTTTTGCAACACTTTTCATGTGGCGATAGTTTTCACCATAGCACAGTGCTTTTAGATAGGTACCCTTTAATTTTCAAAGAATAAAAGTATTGAACTAAATTGCTACTAATTATTAAAAAATATGAATTAAAAGTACTCCAAAATTGGAGTGCTCACCACAGAGAGACTCACTCTCCCCCCCCCCCTTTTTTTTTTGAAGTTTTATGTTCAATTAACACAACAATGTGTTAATAATATTATTGACAATAATATGAAAATTAGTTCCAAGATTTTGATAAAATATTGAAATTATTTTGTGAAATCTAGGAAGATGGAAAAAAAAAATCTTCTCTCAGAAATAAATTACTTACTATTTCTAAGCTTGGAATTGTATTACAGAGAAAAAATAGTGATGGTAAAATTGGTAGTAGAAAAACCATCCTCCTTATCATTAATCGGCTGAGCCGATCAGCCGGTAATCGGCCAACTTGCTTATCAGTGCATCCCTACTATTAACAAAGGAGATTGTTAAACTCTAGATACACACATTACAGATCCTCACTGAGCAAAAGTAGGTGCTTTTTGATTGTAAAACCTAATCCCAAAGCATTCTTTTTTAGTTAAATTATGCATGATAATGTAATAAACCTGTGGGTAAAAGCAACAACAGGAAACACACAAACTAGTCTCATGTAAGCAAGTAACAGCAAACACTTTTCGAAAACTAAAAAGTAGTTACTCTTAAAGGGTGCTTTCTGCAAAGTAAAAATCAAGTATTTTCAAAGACTTTTCATGACTCTTCATAGAAAATTAAGGATGTGTTATACACAAAATAAATGGAATTAAACCATACACAAGTTCTATTACCAAGTTAGAAACATGAATCTAAAACTATTAACAGTAGTCGTAATGAATTAATTTCATTCAATGCGTAAAAAAAATCTTACAAAATTGATTAGAATTATTTGCTTTAAGACAAAAGAAAAAAAATATATATGAAACCTAAGGAAAGTACAAATTAATACATAAGTTTAGTAGTAGGACATTCTGATGATGCAAGTATAATTATTTTATTTATCCACTAAATGTTTTAAAGACATATAAAAAAAACTTCATACTGTACTTAATACAGTTCAATCAGTGTATTTAATTTAACAAATTATCAGTTACATCCCTAAAAAACTATACAAGCTTTTGCCACCTGAGTATAAACCGGCAAAAATTTATTTCTGTCAAGAGTTTTTACCATTTTATAAGATACTACTGAGCTAATATTTAGAAAAGTGCTAATTTGAATCCCAAGTGAATGTTCACTAGTATTTCAATTACTTGTCAAAAATAATTCTTCCGCAAAAGAAGCTACGGTTTTGCTCGAATTTCATCTAATAATATCTGGAAAAAAAAGTTTTTTTCTTCAAAAACTATTGTTATTATAGTTCAAAAATCAGATTGGTAACGTGTCCCCACTAGTAAAGCTTAGCATGAAAACAGGTCTTTCTAACTTGCACTTCCTAACTTCCCAAAAAAACGCACTTGCACAAAAAACGATTCTATTTGTACCCCTTTGCTAATATTTTACTTCATTTTTGTTTTAATCGATTTCTGATTTTCCAGCCGATGCAAAATAAGCATGTCCCTCAGTTCCGCCGTTAGAACAGTATCAATAACTTCCTTTCTATATTTAGGCTCCCAAAATCATTTTCTACACAGATACCACATGATACTGAGTACCTGGTGTGATATTTTATTGCATCATAATTAAAAATTTGCATTTCTGCATCTAAAATTACAGGTAAGAGTTTTTAAAGGGATTTTATAAAATGTGTGTCATTTAAGTCATCAGATCGGTAACACATGCTAAAATGCACAGTTTTTATTATTTTGAAAGTTATTTTATAAGTACATTCCTTGATTACAAGTGAAAAAACCATGTGCTTGATTTTGGTTTAGCGCGATCGTCTCGGCAATAAAATTAAATATTTGTCTGTTTGTCAAGTCGGTAACAGTCAGAGCAGTAACAGTGCAAAATTACAAATATGTTACCGAACTGAATCTCACGTTTCTTAATTATTAAAAAGCAAAAAGAATGGGTTTTAGCCATACATATCGAATATTTTTGTTCTTAAAAAACGAAAAGCAATTAGTTTTAGTACAATTGCTTCACTTGTGGTTTGTATGATCTGAGAATAGAAGTTAGCAAAATAAGAAAAATTGACACTGCAGAAATTAAGTTAATTAATTATTATTACCTTATTTAGTTTTTTTGGTGCTTCAATTTCTCAAAACTTCGCTAAATAACTAGATAATGAATAGCATGCTAAATTTAAGTCTCTGATCAAGAAATTAAATTTCCTGCAACTAATTAAAGAAAAGTTAGCAGAAGAGTTGTATGTTAAAAAAGTTGAACTTGTGTGTTGTTTTAAAACAAAACAAATGTTTTATTTGCTTGGAGTTGATACAGGGACGTCATTTCAAGTTTTTCCAGGAGGGGGGGAGGGGCAAAGGGTCCAAACACAATGCAATTTCATTGCAAAACATAAAACACCAATCCCACTTATATGTAAATACATTGATTTCTCAAAGCCGGGGGGTGCAATGGGGGGGGGGGGGCAGGGGGGTGCCCCCCTAAATGACGGCCTGATTTGGTAATCTCATAATTTATTTTATCTAAAAACCTTATCGCTGGTTTTTGTTTCCAAGCAATGCTTTTTTATAATGAAATTTGATTTTGTCGCAAATATATTTATTTTAACATAACTATCTTAATTCAATGTTAAAAATACAAGGAAATGATACAATTTTTAGAGATGTTAACGGAAACTGAAAGCGTTAACTCAGATATGTAGCTCATATTAACATCAGATCTGTAATGGCTTAAAAGTGAATAATCTAAAGAGGGGGTAAATAACTTCCTTGACCTCGCCCTTTTATTTTCTTGCATTTTAGACTTAGATTCCAAAATTAATTTTTTTCTGCAAAAAAAATTTTCAATCAGAAAACTCCAATTTCAAATTGGCACTTTTCAAAATATTGGCTCATAAATCAATATTGAAATAAGAAAGAATGTAATGAATGAAATGAAACTTAAAATGTGTGTGTGAATAGAAACTGAATTATTTCAATACAATTAGCTATTCAATAGCAAAAAGGATTTGTGTGTGCGGGCATGTGTTCCTTTGTATCTTCTAAAAAGTATCTTCTAAAAGTATCTTTGTATCTTCTAAATTAAGAAAAGCTTTTATCTTCTAAATTAAGAAAAGCTTTTAGACCCAATTTAGACTTAGAATCCAATATTAATTTTTTTTTCTACATAAATAAAATAAATAAAATAATCAGGAAACTCTAACTTAAAATTGGCACTTTTCAAAATATTGGCTCTACTATACTGCCGTACTAAGCACAAAAGTCGTATCTGCACTTTTTAACAAAATCGAGTTATCGCCACCAGGTGGCTCTTTGTGATGCATTTTACCTAAATACAAAATTATATAGTCATTTGAGAACGGGAAATATTTTTAAAATTGATTCAGTTTCATCTGAATCAAATACTTGGTGGCGCAAAACTTTAAAGAGTAATACTCAGTTTGAGCTCAACTGCAGATACCACTTTTGCGCTTAGCATGGCAGTATACTGCTTGAGCTTAAAGTGAAAGAAACGTATTTCTGCCAGGAGTTTTTACCCCCCCCCCCCCCCCAATGGAGGAGCTTTCCATATCACACAAATCAGTTAATGTACTAGATTAGTGCAAATAATAAAATTAAGAATTTTTACATGTTTTTGCAATTACTCTATTTTTTAATGACAACAAGGTCTTGAAGGTGGAAAAAAAAGATTGGAGTTCAAGGACTTTCAGGGCTTTTCCCTCTGATTATGCACTCTGATAAAGGAATTTCAATATTTTTGAGCACCATGAAGGGCATATGGATCGATGGATCAATTTTCTGATTATTCCATTAGTATTAATTTTAACTTCCTTTTAATATAATAGGAATGTTTCTGTATCTTGCAGGTAAAAACTTAATAAAATCTGTTCGGTGGAGGATTTATGTATGTATCAGCAGTTTAAAATATAAAAATCAGAGGGGAAAAATACCTGTATGGTAACAGTGACTTATGCCTTTTGGCTAAAAATTCATCAAAATCATTTCTCTTCTTTTTCCTCTTCACGGCTCTATTTCCAGATACCACATTCATTTCACTCTGCTCTATTTCTTCATCACTCGGTATTTCTTCATCACTTTTAGAAGAAAAAAAATCACCAAACATTTAAATGAAACACACAAAAATTAAGATCAAAATTATTTTAGTGATTATTTACTAAGCATTTTATTCAGTCAGAATCGGTACATTTCTCAGACTGTGAGTGTGTCATAAGGCCATCACTTATATAAATAACATTTGTTCTTGATTTCATAGGCATATTATATTCTGATAATATATTAAGATACTGTGTACAATATTCAAACTTGTGCACAACAAATCTTATATAAATATACATATATTTTTAGTACCTTGATTATTAATTTAAAGAACAAATAAAAAGCACTAATACATTCTTCTTCTTTTGTATATTGAAACAAAATTCAGCCATTTAAAATTAATGTAAAGGAAAGAGACACATAAACTCAATTCATTATCATATTTTAAAAATAAGAATGAAACTATTGAATGCTATTTACCTTTGATGGCTAGGCAAATTAGAATCTTCATTTTCCAAATTACCAATTTCGGCATTCTTTTGAAAAAGCTCATTTTGCAAAGTCAGCAAATTATTCAGTAATTTTTTTACACTACTATATCCTAAATTATGAAAATTAGAAAAGAACAATTAAAAAAAATAAATGATCAAACCCAGTCATAAAAGTGCAGTAAAAATGCAATAGGGTGAAGTGAAAAAAAATCAAACTTTGATATAAGCTAAGTAATAGTGCGGAAAAGTTGTGTTTTGTATAGATATTTAAAGTAGAAAATTGATCTGGATTGTCTTGATCAAGGAGAGACAGATAAATGAGGTGTAACTCTACTGATAAAAGAAAAAAATAAGCTGAAACTTTTTGGTTGTATTGAAGTTGACTCAGTAAAATGAATAATAATTTTGGCTTTACTACAAAATAATAAATAGCATGTCATTAATATTGTTTGCTTTTTTATTTTTTACTTTAGTCTTAAGGACCCAGTCAATATCAACATAAAACTCTGACGTACTAGTTATCATTAGTATTAATATTATAAGAAAATGTGTGCAATATAAATTACCTTTAAGGAGAAAGTTAAAATAACAAACCTTTGTTTTGATTTTCAGTAAATTCTTTTCCTCCTTTACTTTTCAGATTTGCCCATGCGTCAAATTGAGGCAATTTATTAGAAAGAATCAATAACTTCTGTAATTTTATACGCGATTCACACAGCTTATTCCACAGATCTAATTGGAAAGAAAAGTACATATATACACAAATAAATAAATAAGAGAAATTCTTAACTCTAAATTCATGGCAAAGTAAAAATAACTGATGCATGAATGAGGCAGTAGAGAATAACATGGCATTGTAAGAAATTCTGAAGTTGCTCATATAACTTAAAATTAAAGGAAATTTCCAGTTATTTATTGAAAGTTAAATCAGATACTTTCAATAGCGGGTACTATATAAGTAGATGCTATAACTGTTACACCTGGGGTATAAAAGGACAAATGGCCAATCTTGAGCTACAGCCCACCAGTTTTCTCTACAAACTTGTAGGCAACTGTTTTCAATTTGCACAGCTTGGAACCAAGCTTTTAGCAGATTTTAAAATGTTGCACATATTTCAGGTCACATATTTATTAATACATTTTGTAATATACCGTTACAAAATTATAAATATTATTTTTAGAAAAATCAAAAATTAAATAACATAAGAGTGTGCATGTGGTGATAGTTCTTTCCAGAGTAAGTCGTGATTAACAAAACAATTAGTAATCAATAATAAAGATATCTATTATTCAGTTTATTAAATTATATTGTGCAAATAAATAATTAAAAATTAGTGAAACTACAGTATCAAAATTAAAAACATATACATCCAGCAGCATAATTTCTTTCAGCAGTCGGCAACACAGATTAAATAACCCAAAAATCGTCTGCAAGATGAACTGACATTAGATTAATTAATAAATGTAATTTAGCAATGAGAAAAGCTCAAAGATAAGATACTCAGCTGAAAAACTACAAGTACAAGAACATGCTACCTGTAGATTTTTTTCCCAGAATATAAGGAACAAATCTCAGTTTACTAAAATGTGATTTTTTTTCTTTAAAAATTTTAGATTCTTTTCCACTTTAACTAAGAAATAGTCTGCAGATTTTTTCAAGAATTTGCTATGTACCTTGCAGTGTCACTGTTTTTGCTACCACGCATACACGTAACACGTATGAAATATTTGCAAAAGAGCCATCTTATTGCACTTAACTATTCCTTAAAAAATTGTTCTTTCGCATTTTTTTAAGACATGAATAGAGTTTGACTACATCAAATGTATAAGAATTCATTTAGTTAAAATTGAAGAATACTGGTACTCCTAATTTTTAAAACAGAAATACATAAATTTCTTACCTGCCATACATTTTTTTTTTTTTTTGAAAATTTGTCATGATCTGTGTTATGGATAATATTGTTTCTTATGCTAAATAAATACTGAATATAAAAATTATCTTTTATAATAATGTCTTTTCTGAAGTTCTAATTTTTTGCAATAATGAAAAATCTTAACACTTCGACATTTTTTCTATTTAATACTAGTAAATGCATTATTAAGTAGACTTATTAAAATACGATTTGTTTTAAAGATTTTTTTTTAGAGGTTAAGTGTAGCAAATATTTAAGGAAGCTTTTGATCAGTTAAATTCTTGCATTGTTAATACATATAAATCTTGTTAAGATTTTGTTACTTTCCATTTAAATATTTTCTCTCGAGTTCTCATTTTTTGTAAAAATATCAAAATTTATAATTTCAACAATTCTTTATATAGCACTAGTACTGCTTGAATGCACTATTAAGCAGACTTACCTTAAATACATTTTGTTTTAAAGATTTTGCTTGAGAATAATTATAACAAATAAATGAAGAGAGTTATTTATCAATTAAATTCCTACATATTTAATACATACAAACCTTGTTGAGATTTGATTGCCTTTCCTTTTTCAATTTCACTTTCTATGTCAATATTAGAAATAGACTCTTCAGCTAAGAAGTAAAAAAAGTCAAGAATGAAATGAAACGTTAAAAACATTATTTCGAAAAAATATAGCCTGAATACGTTTTACATGAAATTCATTCAGATCAAAAATTTATAAAAATAACCTTTTAAAGGACCAGCCATTTTTGTTACTAGTACAAAAACTTTTGCATTATAGTTGGTTCACTTAGTCAGAACAAATGAGGAATGAAAACTTAATTACAAAATTTATTTTTAAGCAGATGAAATACTATAATTGGTATTAAACACCTTCATTAAGATACACCTAAAATGCAAGTTTGGGACTAATTAAAACAAGTATTAATTTCTTTTCAATGTTCAAATACCTACAAACCATTGAGTTGCTATGTTTAAGACACAATATTGCCACTAGATGTGCCAAAAAGATCTCTTTATACTCTAGAGTCACCTTGCAGCTGTAGAAATATAGAGCTCTGAAAAGAGTAGCCATGCTGCCTGTTGTACAAGAGGAATATTACCAACCTAACACACTTCTGTTCACTCTTTACAGCAGGAAGCATTCCTAATCTTTCATAAGGGAGGGGGAAAATTAGTTGAGTTAAGGTAGCATATAATAAAATATCTCAAAATTTTCAAAACAAGTGAAACATTTTCAGGAAGCAAAAAGATTGAAATCTCAAACAAGACACGCAATTTTTGGCGAGACATGTGTGTCAATGATGGCATGGTTTCAAAACATAATTTTATTGCTGAAATTCATTGGATCATTCCTGTAAATAACAAAAATTGTAATTGCAAACAGGAACAATAAACAAAATTCTTGATCAAAAACGAAACTTACATAAGAACTGATTAACAGAAGTAGAGTGGGAGAGAAAAAGAGACCCAGCATTCTATGGTAAATGTTTATTTCATATTTTAGCGTTTATTTTCAAGAAAATCTCGGCAAAACATTACTAATTTTTTCTGAAATTACGAGTGGGCTTCCCCAAATTTCCGATTTTTTCTCACAAAAAAAGGGGGATTGGACTTGACTTATACATAAATAAATCCTGCATAAGAGTATTAAAAATACTTCCCCAAGATTCACTCAAAAAGCCCATGGCTGAGAAAGCATGTGACCACATTCGCAGTAAAAGCCAATACTTAAATGGTTGTTATTTACAGAATTGATCACAAATTTCGACAAGTTTTCCAGTGGTATTTCAAAGTTCCCAGAGAATTCCTGGTTTTCTGAGTGCGTGGTCAACCTGTATTTAATTATTTAAAAAAAAGATTATTTTGAGAAAGAGAAATATGTATGTTTTAAATGCTTCATAGAGGAAGATTATGAAGTTTTAAACTAAAAATGAAAGAGTTTTGAACGGGTTAGCACCAAAATGTTGGAGTTTGAAGGGCCCTTCAAAGAAATTTCCTAAATGAAGGTGTATTGGAGGAGTTTTGAATCCTGTATATCATGTCGCACTACTTCTCATACAACTAAGAATAGGTGGAGTGTAATAATGGTATGACATAAACGAAGTCATATGACATAGTTTCTACATAGGTTCAGTAACTTGTCAACTACATCATTTGATCTGATGTAAAGCATTTATGATGACTCTGGCTCAACAAATCTTATAACTTTCTATTGAATAAGTAACACACAAAGATATTTTGCAGTGAAATTAATGTTAAAAAGGTTTCAGGTTGATATTAATTAAACAGTACACTGATAGAACTTTTAACAACAACTAGTAAATAATTAAACAAAATAAAATCCTATAGTGGAACATCATCACATTCTAAGTTGCTATGTGCCGAACACTTATCTCTCTACCTGCTCTTTTTTTTTTAATTAAAAAAAACCATTTTGAGTCAAGTTGAACAAGCACAAAAGACAAGGTAAATAAGTCAACATTTTTTAAAAAAAAGAAAGAAAGAGAAATATATCAAAGTGCAAAAACTCATACCTTTCTCATCTGAATCTTCTTCATTCACACTTTCTTCTGCTGAATCACTTTCCTTCTGATATTTTTCCCCTTGATCTGCTTCTGGATCTTCTGCTTCTGAATCTTCATCATCATTTTCATTATTACTAAAATTATGTACATAGATAGGTATATATACAAAGATTCCAAACAATTTAAACTTGAAAGGGAACAGTAAAAAGTTTGAACTATCCAAAATTTAAATGAAACAAAAATGCTGCGATTAGAGAAAAAGGAAATAAAATTCAACTGAATAGTGGTTAACTTAAAATAAAATAATGACTTTAATACCTGCTTTTTTTAGTACCCATACTCTCTTAAAAAGTGTACCACTTATATTTAAGGCACAAGAGAATTTTGCCTTATATGAATTATGAGAGGCACTAAGCACAGGTGCTGACACATTCAAAACACGAGATAAATAGCACTCACAGCAGGGCAAGGGCGGATCCAGAAATACTTCAAGGGAGGGGCGATTGTTTTTTTTTTTTTTTTTCTACTTGCAACCCCCCCCCCCCCTTTTTTTACCACATATACTGGTTAACACATGTTTATTACAAATGTTTCGATCTTCAATTTGGAAAAAAATCCAGATCAGAGTCTCGAATCCCAACCACTTATCGTTGAATCATCGAAAATCATCTACAAGTGCCTTTTTAGACTTTCAAAGTTAAAAAACTGCTGGAGAAGAGTTCCTCAAGGGAGGGGCGATCGTCCCTGCCTTGTATCCCACCATGCAACACGGGAAAGCAAAACTTTTTAAAGAAACACCGAATTGATGTGCCTTTAAAAAGCTTGTATTATTTGCTTCATTTTCATTGAAAAACTCACAAAAAGTTCAGAATTAATTTTAACATTCAAGAAATTTCTAAATTGGACCCAAAAGTCTACTTCTTTCAGCAGTCTAAATGTTCTCTATTACTGAAAAGACTATTTCAATTTAACTAATGTTTTAAGATAAAACACATTTCAGTTTAATGGGCAATTTTAGTTCAATATGTAGACCAAAAACTTTTTTAAAACAAAATCCTTGCCAATCACAATATTCTAAAAACCTTGGATAACTTTTGCAGTCCAGGACAACACTGAGAATCCATGACTGTCTGGCTAATCCTCAGACGTACGATTAATATTGCAAGTCAATATCTTACCTAAAGTTTGATTGTTTTCTCATTAGTTCTAAAAAAGCATTTATTCCTTCTTCCGTTTCAGCTTCTGATGAATTTTCAGACATTTCATCATCAACATTATCTGGTGCTGCTGTAGAAAATTTAAAATTAAAAATAATAACAATAATAATGACAATATACAATATATAAATATGCATTGTTTACTTCAATTTACCAAAGATTGTTCAAGTATTTTTGCTACAGTCTCTTGAGAATTGGTTTAAAGAAAGTAAATTTTGTGAGAATGCTTATTGAATTTTGTGAAATTTGGATGCTTGGAAAAATTACAGATCTTAGTTAAAAACAGAGGCCAAAACTCAGCACTACCAAACTTAGCAGGACCCAAACATCAGCAATTTTGTAAAACTTATTTGTTCACTAAAAAAAATACCTATAATTTTCATGATTAAGAAACTAACTAATTTTAATTAAAAAATATGAGAGATATAATTTGGTTTTCCTTTTTACTGACACAATACCTTACAGCAGGCAGAAATTTTAAACATTCAGAAAAAACCAGGAAGATCCTACTGCATACTTGAAGGGATGAAAAAAGGGAAATTAAATACAAATTTAATGAGCATAGTTCAAATATGACTGGCAAAGTACAATTTTGTTACTGAATGAAAAGGTTTCATTTTTGAGACCGCTAAAAAGACATCAAGAAACTTTTTTTTTTAACTTATAGTTTTATAAATATATACACATGGTCATATACAAATTAGAAAAAAAAATAACGAGAATTCAGGGACTTTTCAGTCCGCATCTTACTGGTTAGTTGTTCATTACTTGTTGGATAAGTCGAAATACGGTTATGAACTGATTTTGAAAGTCTCTTGGAGTTTGTTTAAATGAGGTTCAGCTGTATTAATATTTTTTATTTTAATTTATGACCAAGAAACAGCATTTATTGTTCTACAAAGCCTATAATCACATGGTACAGCTATATTTAAAAAAAAAACTTAGTTTAGATTTTTTTTTTTTTTTTTTTCAATTTTTTCTGTGTTGAGTAATTTTTAAAAACTGTGCAACTTTGTTTTTAAATTGTTTTCATGAAGAATGGGGTAGCAAATTGAACTCCCCTCAGAAAGCAAGATTTTTTCAGTATCATTTTTTCAGACCAAAAACGTGGGGTACCTTGGTCCACTTACGAAACCCACAAAAAATTAAAACTTTTAAAAGAATTAGAAAAGCAAAATTGCAGAAATAGCAAAAGTGAAGCTGAACAGGACCCGACTTCTTCTGAGTCTGAAGAAAATTTAGATGGTTCAGGCAATTGGTTGGAAGTAACAAAACTACTGTAGTCAGTGGCGGATCCGAGGCGGGGTTGGGAAGGGGCGTTGGGAAGGCGTGCCCCCTGTCATATTTTAATCTATGGGCAAAATCATATTTTCATTAGAAAAATCCCGATTGAATTGTCGGCCAGGAGTCGATCTGTTTGTCAAATATTTTTTTCTTAGCTAGAATCATTTTTTTTCCCACTAAAGAATGTAATTATTAAAATGCATTCTCTTTTTATCTACGTACCATTTTGAGACTCATAACCCACACTTAGCCCTCATTAAAGAAATACTGCGTTGCTAAACACAACTTTTGAGTACAAACAGAAAAAAATTTTAAAACAACAAAATTGTTTAAAAAAACATAAATCTAGTCTATTCAATGAGAAGTGAGCCATGCAATAGGATGATTTGTTTTGCATCAAGAAGACTGGGAAAATTTTGAGCCATGTGCGTAGCCAGGATTCCCGTTATGGGAGGCGAAAGCAAGGGCGCACTTGACAATGGTTCTTAGCCCCTCCTGCCACAAGCCAGATCCTTGGTTTTATTCTTTACTGTGCAAATACTTGAAAGTTCCGTCTTTACCTATCTTCCTTCAAACCTTTATAGTAGGTATTTATTTTTTACAGCAAAAAGGCTTTATCAGTTATAACAAGTTTAATAATGAGAAATTCTTTATTTGCAATGTATCATAGGCGTAATTTGGCCTCGAAAAGTGGGGGGGCAAACTTTTTGTAAGGATTTCTTTTTTCAGTTAAAATAATGCAAAATGTACTTTTTCAAAAAAAAAAAAAAATGATAATAATAATAATAATAAAATAATCATAATAAAAATAAATAAATAAACAAATAGTAATAATAATGATGATGATGACAATAATAAAATCAAAAAATCGAAGAACTTTTTACGAAATGTATGTGTTAAATGTTTTAAAAACAGAACAAGGCAACAGAGACGAGATGAGTACATCTTACTCTCTGTTACTGAGAGTACATCTTAAAGAAAACCTGCAGAGGGATTAGTTGCTAAAATTTCACATGTGAAATAGGCATTCTTCATTCATTCGGTCAACTTCTGGAAGTACATTTACTAATCTTAATGAATTCAGGAAACATAAATTAGTAAAAGCGATATTGATTTAACCATTGTTGGGAGCAAAAGGTCTTATTAGCAATGGTAACATTTGGAAGAAAAATTTTCTTTCACAAGGATTCGAAACCAACATCTTTAAAGTGTTAAAGCTGAATCAATTAAGATTCAAAAAATTGAAAAGCTGGGTGATAAACATAGAATGTGAAATAACTCCTCGAATCGAAACTGTATTTCAACCAATAAAATTTATTGCACTGAAAAACTCAATATGTTTGGCAACAACCATTCCGTATTCCTAAACTGAAAATTTATTCTTTCCATTTTTTTTCAACAGGTAGGTCTTGAAATCTTATCGATTTCTAAAATCAATCTCAGTTCTTACTGGTTTTTTAATCCATGCTATACAAAAAATCTCTGCTCTAAGAATCAAATTTACATACACTGAGTCATAACGTGCGCAACAAGTCAGGAATATCAAAAGCTATAAAATAAAATGTGTAATCAAAAGTTACATGTATTAACGAACAGCAAAAAGGAAATAAAAATTAGTTTAAAATTACAAATTAAATATATTAACCGTGAAAACAAGTATAAATCTGACAAAAAAAAAACATATTCAACCAAGCACTAATGAAGGGTAAGGCGCCTTCCTTTCATCTCTGCCTTTGAAGAAAATGCATTGATGACAGCATCTTTATCTATTATAATGTCCCTTTCAATTTTCAATAACGCAAGGTCTGATAATCTTTCTTGCCCTGTTGTGCACGGCAGATACGTTTTGAGTCTTTTTAATGAAGAAAAGCTTCTTTCACTTGATGCGGTGTTCATTGGTATGCATAAGAAAGTTTTATACAATGTATGAAGACTTATAAATCCATTTCTTATATCGTGTTACTTAATGTATTTGATTTTGTTTTCCAAGTTATCCGTCTTTGTTGAGCTTTTAAGTATGCGATTAAAAATTTTAACTTCAGCTTTGATTTCTTCTAAATTTAAACCGTAGAAATTGTAAATCAGTTCCAAACTTTGGATTCTAGGTTCATTTTCTGTCAAGACACCTGAAAACGCCACAATTTCTCAATTTCATTAATAATTACATCTAAAACTTTAAAATAATTTTCGATTCTATAGTGGTCTTTCGGAGTAGTTGTAGATTGTTTATCTCCACCTCCTAATTTCTGGGGCACACGCTTGTGTCTTTGAATGTGAGGAGGTTTAAATCCCATAGCTGTAGAAAGATCGGAAGTAGTTTTCCACAAATTTTCAAACTCTTGATCTGTTCTAAGATTTTTTAAGATACTCTTTGTTTCCTTGACCATTTTTAATACGTTGTTATAATTTATTTTTGGTGACTGTAAATATTTAGACAAAATGTTAAGAGATAAAAGTAGAAAGACTAACCTATTTGTTGGAGATCTATTATCTTCTACTTCGTAACTTTTTATCTTCGCCAAACTTGGAGGAAACTGCAGATGGATCTTCTGACACTGCAACTCTAAACTCTAGTATTGACTAGTGGCTTGACGTGCTCTATACCCTTGTAGAACAGTGACTCTTTTTCCAATCAAAATTCAAAATTAGTTTCATCAGCGTATCCTAACTAACAGGGGCTCAAGGTGTAGGCGTGCATCTTTTTAAGAACAATTTTTTCTATTGGTGCTCTGACAACATCTATGTTGCTATGACAGATGCTCAGATAGACTAGACATTCTATTTGCTAATTAACCGGAGACAGATAGTCTATACACGCCTCCTAGTTCTGCGGTATACCACACACATGCATAGTAAAGCAATAAAAATTAACTTAATTAATAATCCGACAAAGGCAATCTGACAACACACGTACATATTGTGAAGTGATAAATGAAGTACTAAAGGTTACCGGATTACCTATAGAAATAACCCGACAAAGGTAATCCGACAAAGTCAAGTAGCTGTACCTTTCCATTCATGAGAATTTTTTGTTGTCTGCGGCGTCCAGTTATTCATAACTTGAGTGAAAAAATCGTGGGAAAGGGTTAGACATTCCCATACGGCTTCCATGGTGGTCTGATCTAGATCTTAGTCTGATCCATATAATAGTGGAAGAAACTAATAATAGCCAATAGCTTCCATAAATAATGACAGATGTTAAAGAACACTATCTTAACTCTTTGTACCAAGATAAGCTTCAAGTCCTTCTCACAACTTTAAAGGGACTGACTTCCACGAAACCATCAAGGATCCAAGGCACCGTCAAAGCTGAAACACCACCTTGAGCGTTAACTCGGGAGCCGGCTCTCAAGGGAATCATGCCCACCGTAGGTCAGCTTAAACTGTAGAATCAATGGAATCAGAACTGTATTCCGGGCTTCGGCTACATCTAAATAACTACAGCGGATTGTCAGTGTTGCAATTAAAAAAAAAAAAAAAAAGGAAGTAAAAACAGAGAGAGGGCTAATCTGAATCAGAGTCGAGGGGGGAGGGGGGGGACTGTACTGTAGCATTTATTTTTAAAAATGTCATGTAAATGTTTCTTTACAAAATAATAAAAAGAAATTGAAAAAGAAAAACATAAATTAAATTTGCCAATAAACTTTCAAGTATCAGCTACAAGTATTGTTTTATTATGCAATTTTATCATCTTTTTTCGTTCAAATTGCTTTTTTCAAAGATACCTTAAGCAACGTAAATTAAACAGATTTTGTCCTTTCAGGGCCCCTTGTTTGACCATGTGTGTCTAGGAAGGTCTTATGGATAAAATCAGACCCTATTTATTGCTTAAAAGCAGTTTCCAAGGAAAAGGGGGTGGGGGCTTGCTATCAGGAAGAGAGGTTGCTTCCTTGTACCGAGACTGTCTCTGTGTTTAAAAAGTGGGAACTTGGAACAGTTTACTGGAAGAGGCGGTAAGCAATGGAGTAGATAGCTTTAAGAGGGCCATTGATCTTCATTGGGGTCTTTAATTTGAGTAGGACCAGCCCAGTTGGGCCCAGAGCCTGCTGCTGGTCGTCGCATTTGTATTGTATTGTATTGTATTGTGTCCCGTCTTTTCCTACAATGGTTACATTTAGGAAATTACATTTTTTCTCGTTTGAAAATTAGGTATGCATCATTTGACAAACAATTAAAAAAAAAATTTCCCTTAAAAACTAGGGGGGCAAAATAATAACTCTGCCCCTGGACCAAAAAAAGTAGGGGGGCACTTGCCCCCCTATGCCCCCCCTAGATTACGCCGCTGCAATGTATTGCTTTGCATTAAATATAGATACCAAAGGTTACAAGTTCAAAAATAGTTTTAGGCTTTTTAGCAATATCGCAGAAAGAAGGGGGGGGGGGGGTGTGATGATGGCTAGGGAGACATTCTCTGGGAAATTTTGAAGATTGAAGTGTTTTGAATGCAGGTTCAGTTGATCTTCTTAGTTTAAGAGGTGATTGGGAAAATTTTACAGGGTACAATTATGGTAAGTGTGTACAATCATTCTCAGTGAACTCACGTAACACAGCCACACACGTAACAGGAGCTGTATTAGAGGGCCGCATGCAAGCCCATCATTTGGAGGGTTGATCAAGGGGAAATGCCTCCCCCCCCTCTCTCTCATCCAGTTTTGAGAAATTGTCATTTTTTAAAAACATTTTGTAATATAATTTGCATTGAGTACATATTCTTTGCCCCTCGTAAAATTAAAAAAATTACAAGCCTGGCAACATGCACCAGTGCTTTGCTGCTGTTAATGAGTGTAAGAAAAATGTATTTTTTACATATAATCAGAGGTTGAAATTAGTATCACTCAGTTAGGTGCCAATGGCAGCTACTATTTTTTTCTTAATTAAAAAGCAATAGTTTTGTGCATAAAATAGATAAAATGAGAAACAATGTTTAAAAGCACAAATTAGATTAACAAATTAAAAGTTTTTAAAGGGGCAAACTTGTTTTGGAAGCAACAGTCTCCTTCTTCAGTGCCCAGCAAGCAAATGGAATGAAGCAAAGTATTGGGAGAGTTTAAATACAAAACAGGAAAGAAAATTGACCAATCAGATGATCTAAGTATGTGCTGAGGTAGTATTTGACGCATACAAATATGAAAATTTGAGCCAATCGATTATAATTTGAGAGATATGAGGAACAGCGAAAGATACATTACAGAGATTATTTAAATTTTTGTGAACATAAAAGTCTTATAGAAAATCTAATTAACGTACAGTAGTAGGTCTGCAAATGATTTCAGCTTCCGAAAAAATAAAATTATGCCCCGTGTCTCAACAATGTTTTGCAATAGAAGATTTGCTGAGTTCTTGTTTTTTAACGTAGTTTTTGTGTTCCTTTACACAAAATTTTTATGATCATCTTGTCTGTCCTATGTATCCAATTTTACATTGGCGATTAATGTAATATATAGCCCACTGATCGAGTGGTTGGAATGGGATCTTTAGTTTGGAAAAAGATAGTTTATTCATAGGTCTGTAAATTACGCAAAAATCAAATTTGCTAAGAATTTTAGAAATCTGAAAAAATGTTTTTGAATAAAACAGTAAAATCACAAAATGCATAGAAGCAAAACTTGACTTGTTGAGGGTTACATTCCAGGTAGAAAATTTGCAGAAAGCTTTGTCCATAATTTGATGAGGATAACCTCTCTTGAGAGCTACACACCTCCAAAAAATTGAATTCATCATTAAATAAGGATTGATCAGAACCCTTGAGGAGTGAGCATGTGCTGGTGATGACTTTGGACGGGAGGAAATGGGGGATTCCGGCCAGTGTTTCTTTCAGATATTTTGCTCCGGGAGGGCACTTGGTGAATTCGGAGGGGAGGGATCATGGGGGTGACCTAAAATTGTGTTTCAAGGACTTTTTTCCGATAAAGTTGCCCCCCCCCCCCGTTGAGCCCTAAAATTGTATCCCCCCCCCCCTTTTCGATAATGACCTCCCACAAAACCAGAAGCTAGATCCGCAGTTGTCAAGTGAGTGGATGTGGACCACCTGTCACCCCTCCGAAATAAATTGAAAACTACCTTCTCTCAATAAAAATTTTAACATTTTGTAATATCAATTTGTAAATTTGACTTAATAATTGACTTGACCCTTCCCGAAATAAGTCCCCATGTACTTCCTGGGGAGGGATGATGTGTGTTTTAAAAACTTGTTTGTTTTCCAGTGTTTCCTTATTCTGTTTCCATAAAAAGGCAACAGATAGAAAAACCGACTCCATTATGATATAATTCATACTGAAACAAGGCTATTGTCTATTGTGAGGTCAAATGGACTTGACAAGGGTGGGGAGGGGTATGAGGTTTTGGTGACCCTTAATTTTTTTAACATAGTTGTATAAATCTTTGTTGGGAAATTGAGAGGGTGGATCCAGCTTCTAAAATTGGAAAATGATTATTACTAAAGTGAATGAAGAGCACGCATAGGATGGATTATGTTTCAAAAAACGAAAAAATAGAAATAGAAATAAGATGAATCAAATCCTGGCTGGGTAACAGGATTTTTCCCTTTACAAATTTTCGAAATTAAAGTCCTTAACGATTTTTTTACGAAATTTAACAATGTTCAGTGGAATTTGGAGGCTCTCTTCCAGGAAAATTTTCAAATTGAAGCCCTAACTGCGCAAATATAGACGACCAGGGCTCCCGCTAGATACTCCCAAAGCTGGGTCCCAAAGACCCACCGCTTTTGAAAAAGGGGGTCCATTTTAAAAATAGTGGGTCCCGCACACCACAGGAAAAAAAATAAATAAGGTGAAACAATAATTTTTAATCTATAATCCAAAATAAACAACATTACAGATTCAGACTGTAAAATAAATAACATTAGACAACGAAGTAGTCATAGCTCGCGTTGGTTGAAAAAATGCAGATAATCCGCACCACCTAAATTTTACACTTTCGTCCCGCAAGACAAATTTTAGCGCGTCCTGCGGGACGCACTAAGTTTCAAGCATTGAGTCCCTTTTCTGAAATCCGCGTATTTTACTCGCTATAGCGCGTCAACGGGACCCCTGGACGACTTTTTTGATGAAGTTATGAAGCAGCTCAGAACTCTCCCTGGAAGTCCCCCCCCCCCAAAAAAAAAGCAAACAGTAGGCAATTTTTAATAACTTCAAGGGAAAAGAAGGGGTTCAAATCCCCCCCCCCCGGTATTTTTCCGAAATTGATATTCTCGAATGCAATTGAAGGCCACTTTTGATGCCCCCCCCCCTTTCCCTATGATGTATGTTTTAAAATTTTTGTCAATACTTTTATATTTATTTGTTAAACATTTATTTGCTTATTTTGTGATTATTTTTACTGTAATTAATTAGTTTTTTGAATGTTAGTGCAAACTGAGTTTTCCTCGGGGGGGGGGGGGGGGCAGTCGACTTTCTCCGGGAGGGCTGTCAAACAGTAAACGCTTATATTACAATGTGTCAGTATTTATTTCTTTGGTGTTTATTTTAAAAGAAAAAAAATTAATGCTTTGCTGTGTTGTGTCAGAAGTCAATCCTTTAATTTTGGACCTTGTACCAGTACTAAGATGCTGGATTTAAATGCGAGCTTTTCGGCTGATGTATTGGTCCAGCCCAATAGAAAGTGCATACTTACATTCTTGGAAAGTAGTTTCCAATGTTTTCCTAGATACTTTTCGACCGGCATATTTAGGATCTATATCTTCCAGCAAAGGAGCAGTTTTCGATCGAAGATGACTGATTTCATACACAGGTTGAATTGCATCTATTTTATTAATAGCATTCGCAACAGTTTCTACAAAAAAGGGAAAAAAACATAAATCTTTGTTTTAAATAAATGAATAAAAATTTTATAAAATGAAATAAGTGTATGGGAATGCGTGATTACCGGAATTAATGTCGTCTTCCGGATCTAGAATTTTGGGTGTAGGATTTGTAAGTGAAGATATTGTTTCTGAAAATGAGGTCATGGTTGAATCACATTAAATTATCGTATTAGTTAATTCAAAAGAAACAAAACAGAAACAGAGTATTTTTTACATAAGACGAAAATTGGAAAAGTGAAAGTACATGCTTGCATGCACGTTGTTTACATTTGAAGAAGAATCGGCAAAATCATAGTTAAGAAAATTATCTCAAAAAATAAATAGATGAATAAAAACTTGCCAATAAGTTTGACAACTATGATTTCAAAAAGTTCCGTCTGATGAGCATTTAGGGCTATTCATTATTTTTATGTTCATGAATTTTAAAATGAAATCTTTTTTATTTTATTTGATTGATGGCAACAATGCATTGCATCCATTTGTTTTCGACGCTGGCTTGTGTTCCGTCCCGTGTCCCTTCTGTCTGATGTTGTAAAGTTAACGTAGCTTTTACATCTAAATTAGAACACAGCTCAAATTTGTTTCCTTTCTTCAAAAACGTAAATAATGGACAAAGCCAAATTAGCTCGAGTATGTATAACTTGCTTTATCAGTGAAAGTTCATGCATGTAATTTTATGTCTTCGTTTCTTTTCATTAAGCCTAAAGCTGAGTTCAACAACCACGTGTCTTCGTTGAAGTTTACCCATTGTAAACCCACTAATCGTTGAACAACTTTTTCTCTTGTTCATTTTCAACAAGATATTTTTCTTCTCGGAAAACTTTTTATTGTTTATTTAAGTTGCAGTATAAATCATCCTTGCTCGATGTTTTTTTCTTGTTTTAGCTAACTTTAATATGCTATTTGCATGTTTTAAATGTTTTTAAATTCAAATCGATTAATACTAAATTCATCATGTCTCACGAAATTGAATTGAAATTTATAATGGACCGAATGTAGAGTTGATTTGTCCAGTTGTCTGAAATTAAACAGGATTCTCTTTATTGTTCATGAACATTTTGTATGTTTATCATAATTCAGTTTTAAGCTCTACTCTTGACAGTTTCCTTAAATAGCTCTGCATTTTTGTTGTTAAACCAGTTTGGGGCTTAACACTCTGCTAATTTAACACTGGTAAAAGAACAGGGGACAAACAGGGATAAACAAATGTTGGAAGGTCACCAAAAAGTAAAAAGAGCCCCTTCCAAAATGCATTTTTTAAATAGTTCTCATGAGGTTGCTTTAAAAGAACCTGAAAAGATAATTAATCATTTAAAATGCAGAAATATCATATTTTGACTTATTAATGACTATGGTCATGAGATCTTTAACATTTTAAGATGACTGCCTACGTTCGATGAACTTTTTTTAAAAAAATAATTTTGACAAAACATGTGAATGGTCAGCTTAAATGAGGTATCAAATGATGTTAAAAAGTAAAATTTGAATAATATATCAAGAAGTTTTTAAAATTTTGGAAAAATTGAGTAAAAAAGGAGCTAAAATTAATGTTTACGTGGTAGACCACTGACTCAATTCTAACCAATAAAAACAATTCCTTCATACTGCATACTTACTTGCCCATTATCTACAATTGGAACTAAAAGTTTTAAAAAAATTTCAAAATTCTTTGAAATATGCTCAATTATGGCTAAAAGGAGCAAATTTACAGTATTTTTAAAAAGTTTAACACAGCTAGTAAATGACCAAATTTTAACCAGGAATTAAGTTCTAGTAAAGAAACACAGTACATATGGTTCATAACACTATCACCAAATTTCATGGAAAAATTCCTACTAGTTTTTGAGTAAGGACTGCCAGCGTGAATCGAAATGAGGAAAAATATAGTTTTTCAGAAAACGCAATCAAAGATTTATTCATACAAAACAAGTAAGTTATACTAATTTAGGGGTGCACAACCTGCGGCCCGCCGCGTAGCGATGTGCGGCCCGCGAGTGCATTTGATTTTTTGTGTTGAAAAAAGAAAAAAAAATTTTTTGAGCAAAAAAAAAAAAAAAAAAGAAAGTTTTTTTTTTTTTTTTTTTTTTTAGAGGGGAAAAAAGCAAAAAGGTTTTCCTGGTGGTATTTTAAACTACATTCACCAGATAAAAACGCTCCAAAATTCTTTTAAAGAAAGATTTTAGGACTTAGTATAGAAAAAGAGTAGATCTGAAAATTTCAATTTTCAATTACGAACCAGTGGACAGTATACCCTGATAGCTTCTTGGCATTGATTCAGCAAACCTAATAATTTTTATAGTTACAACCACAAGAAAAAAAAAAAAAACGCCCCATTTTGAAAAATGTTACATTTTTTAAAAATATTTCATTGCCCAAGATCTATGTTTCCAACTTGAATTTCAAAATCCTACTTGTTTGACTTTTCTATGCTAAATGCTAGCAATTTGGGCTTATTTTCATGTGTTTTTTTGATGCCACGTGCAAAGTGCACTTTAAGGGTTTATATGTAATTTTTCAGCAATCTTTTAGCATCGGCTTCCAGGTTGCGATATTTCTTTTTATTTTTGGAGTAATGCACTCACAAATCATACTTAGCAAGAATACAAACGTATTTTTCGAAACAAATATGAGCATTATTATTATTTTTTTTTTTTTTTTTGCACTCACGGCGTGGCGAATGGATATTTTCCGATCTAAAACACGTAAAAATTAAATTATTTGGTGCTGTTGTTAATGAAGCTCTTGAAAGAGATGGAGTTAGTTACCTTCCTGGCCTCTGATATATGTAACTGAAGTTTCTAATACTTGTGACTTTTGGAGTTCTAAATATCTTTACCTCCATGATTAACCCAAAAAAGAAAAACGCAAGCATGTTGAGAATTTCAATTATCAACAATGAAGCCATGTATAAAATTGGTAGATATATTTCAATCTCAGCCATCCAATTGCTAATTTTGATTTCATGTCATTTCCCTGAATTTTTAGAGAAATAATTGTTTGTAAATTTTTGTATCATGATTCCTTTTTGTTAAGTCATCATTTTGTTTGATATTCATATTATATCCAGCTAATGGTAGAATTTCGTGTTTGCACTGTGGTCTAGTTCCTTTGGAACTGTTGGCAGTTTTGCCAAGAGTCCTTTTTGGATCTTATTGTGCTCATATTACATATTGATTTTGTATTGCTAAATAAAATGTTTGATTAAGTGATAAAGTTCAACATTATTAAAGCACAAAGTTGCAAAAATATTGCAGACATGTAACACCTTTTTCAAAACATGCAAAGTTTTAAGCCTCTGATGGCTATGAGAAAGGCTGCTTAGCATCATAAGATCAAAACCTTTCTTCACTGAAAAAGGTTTAACTTTTCACTGTGAGTCATGTATATGAAATATTTTGTAGTTTCATGTTTTAATAAAGTTGGTATTTTTTCCCAACAAGTTCATTTAGTAAAAATATTCAATATTTCAATTACAACTTTTCTTACATTAACATCAGCAAAGTACTGGTGCGCCCATCATTTTTCTTAATTTTCCATGGGGCAAAGGATATGTATACTCAATGCAAATAATATAGCAAATATATTCAAAATTAAAAAACAAAAACATGACTTTCTCAGAACCTGTGAGGGGGGGGGGGGTAATTACTTTTCACGAGCCCTTCAAATGATGGGCTAGCATGCGGCCCTCCAATGGAGCTCTTGCTACGCATGTGGCCCTTCACTGAAAAAGGTTGTGCACCCCTATACTAATTTATAAACCTTAAAACTTTTCAAAGTTTTGTAAAACATTTATGCAGCTTATACTTCCTTAGATTTCACTTTTTATTAAATTTTCATTTTTATGACTCATTTTGCATCAAGTTACAGATGCTCGCTAAAATCTTAATTTTGCATTTCTTGGAAAGCCGTATGCATTTTCTCAAAACAGGATTTTTAATAGCTTTCCAGTAGTGCTGATAATGAAGAGAAGCAGTCATAATAAGATAATAAACAGTAAATAAGTATTTTCACATAAATATAAAATTAAATATTTTTTTCCTTGGATGATTTACGTAAAAAAAGGTGATTTTTCTAATATACTGAACAATTACGGAATTGTGTCAAAATATATTTGTAATACAAAAGCATAATACACATTTATCCTTTCAAAATTCGCCACCTAAATTCATCAAATTCTAAGTAATTTTTTATAGTAACTCAGTGGCGTATATAGGTTTTTATTTCGGAGGGGGCCCATGTAATCAATCTTAGCCCCCCCCCCCCCCCCCCCCCAACTTTCTTTCTTTTTTTTTTTTTCGCTATTACTGTAAGACAGGTAACAGGTAGAAATTTTCAAACTGAATTAAAATATTGTAATTTTTGGAAAAGATCGAAAATTACGAAGTTTAAATCCCTCTAAAAACGAGAGCCACACGTGAAAGAAAAAAAAACAAAAACATTTTAGAGCTAAACACTATAGAAAAGTAAGGGGGATATCAACTGCCGTTAACTATTTGTATTTTAAATCTCTAAAATGCCATTTGAGGCAATGTTTGACCAAGGTATTGAAGAAACGGGAAAAGAACTCTCTTCAGAAAATTTTTGGATATTGAAGTCTTGAAACTGCAATTAAATTACACGTTGTAAAATCGAAATTTTAAGATCTCTTTGGACTCCTTAAGGGGGATCATGGGCCTTCTTTGAGTTCATGCTTGGCGGGTACACGGTCCTTGACTTCCTACTCTAAACCCTCCACTGAGAAAGTCTTCACCATTGGTAAAGAGATTGAAAATTCCGTGCCCCTTCTAGCTCGGCCGGCTTTGGATTTTTTTTTTTTGGTTCAGCTGAAAGCTTGGAAATTATTTGTGAAAAAACTAAAACCGAAAATGATTGCACTTTATTTTAAATTTCTTGCTGGGAGGAATACTTACACTT
>JAXGGA010014419.1:0-32191 GCA_038373865.1 Uloborus plumipes
TAAAATGATATAATAATAATAATACCAGATGAATAATAATAATAATAATAGTTATTATTATTATTGTTGTCATTATTATTATTATAATTATTATTATTATTATTATTATTATTATTATTATTATTATTATTATTATTATTATTATTATTATTATTATTATTATTATTATTATTATTATTATTATTATTATTATTATTATTATTATTATTATTGTTATTATTGTTGTTATTATTATTATTATTATTATTATTATTATTGTTATTGTTATTGTTATTGTTATTATTGTTATTATTATTAGGTGTTTCAATTAGTCCATCATTAATTTTCTTTTCACATTCTGAATATTTTGTTGTAGAACATGTATTAACAATTTCCCAATGATACAATGTGATGTAGTTACAGATGAAGTCTTCTAGTCCAGAAACAATTCTTTTCTTTAAAAAGGGATTCTTTGTAGCCCGAAAACAAGTACCTTAAATTATTTTTGCTATGTATGCTATATTTTCTGTTTTTAGCTTTAACACAAGAAAGTAATAAT
Organism: Uloborus plumipes; assembly: GCA_038373865.1. Lineage (NCBI taxonomy): Eukaryota > Metazoa > Arthropoda > Arachnida > Araneae > Uloboridae > Uloborus > Uloborus plumipes. The sequence goes on from JAXGGA010014419.1 coordinate 539, forward strand.
TTTATTTTTAAAAACACAGGCTTGCGATTCCAAACCTTTTATTTTTCAAAAAAAAAAAAAAAAAAAGAAAAGAAAAAATGTCACTGTTTATGAATGTGTATTTAAAGCTTATATAAAATTGAAGAATTTAAAAGCAAAACATTTTTTCTTTCCATCGGTGTTGCTCCTTCTCTTCGAAATGTGAAAATAAAGCTTATTATTTGTCAGCGTTCTGTGTTTGCAGTCGTGCCCTAGAATATTTCCCATGAATAATATCGTTTTACTTTCGGAGATGGCGGAAAAGAACAATAAAATGTTTTGCCAGTACTATTTGTTTTCATTTGCTGCCAAACGTTTCTGGCTCACTTAACATCCAAATATAATTCTGACGAATGAACAGGGAAATACGCTTTTCTGTAATACTTTTAACCGAGTTGCATTTTTTTGAATTTGAATTCGTAGCTAAAGATAGGAACTCAAACGTTGTAAGCATTTCTTTCATTTCATATGTCAGGGATCAATAAATTAGTTTAATGATTAATCACCCTGTTTCCTAACTTGGCTGAATACTTAGCTTTGAAGTTTGAGCATCTTTCTATCTTAGATATTACTATCTGCTTGGCCCGGCGTTGCACGGGCAACCTTAGAAATAAAAGCGATGTCAAGTGACGCATCCGCTTTTGGTAGAGCAACAAACTCGCCGAAACGGCGGCTCGCTACGGCGAGCGCCTTCTATACACAGTTGCAAAAAAAAAAAAAAAACAATACTTTTTATGAACGGCATCTCTCGAGAAGATTGGAAGCTAATCCGCTCGTGCTTTTTGACCATTATTATTTTTGCACTACAGTAAACTCTGACTAATGCATCGCCTTATTAATACCCATTTTTCATAAAAACGACGATTTTTAATGGTCCCAGTACATAACATGGCAAAATAATGAAAGAATCATTCGTTTATGCGTCGCTCTAAAGATAAATATTTCACTTATGCGCCAAATTTTCCGTAAATGTAAAAAAAAAATGATTTATTTTCTTTAAAAAATAAGCATTTTTCTGCACTTTCCTCTTTAATCCTTCGCCTTTATTGCTCACGGAAGGCATTTTTTTCTGAATGAACAAGAGTTCAGAAAGGGACAATTACCTATAATGGATCGTTTTAAAGGGAGCAATTGTAATTAGGTATGCTACAATTTTTGTTTTCTCTTTATCATTGTAGTTACGTCACAGTAATTGCCAAGCCTTAGTAATGTGTCTCTTGTCTATAGAAACATATTTATTCATTCTCTCATTAGAACCAATGTTGCGTTTCAATCCTTTAAATAGGTTTGTTCACTTATACGTCTCTCTCACTTATGCATCTTTTTCTGTTGGTCCTTTTTGCCGGCGCATAAGTGAGAGCTAATTGTATAATAATGACTCCTTACATATAGCGTAATGTTATGTAGCCTAAAGCCTTCCTGATTAAATGAACTATTCAGCACAATTTTTTTTTTAATTTGAACCAGTAGTTCCTGAGATTAGTGCTTTCAAACAAACAAACTCTTCAGCTTTTAATTATTAGTACAGATTTATCTCGCCAGATCTACCACTTTTCTTTATTAATTTGAATGATTCACCCCTCATTTTAAAACTGATTATGCCCGCTACTGGAAAAAAGTAGACCCATGGTCCAAAATTTGCTTCTTTTTTTCATCAAAGAAACCGTTTTTTATGACACATTACAATATCAATAGTATCTGAAAATTCAGAGGCATTTATTGGCCCGCTTGGTAGAGCGTCGTGCTTAGAATGGGAAGTGTATGAGATCAAATTTAGGACGAAAAATATTTTACAGTATTCTAATCCAACTTTAGATCATTATATATATATATATATATATATATATATATATATATATATATATATATATATATATATATATATATATATATATATAATATATATATATATATATATATATTATATATATATATATATATATATATATATATACCAGTAGCGAGGCGTGACTTCAAGCGTCAGTCATCGCTAACTTTTAGGTCCCCAAAGAAATATACCAGACCATATGTTTCGCTCATGGGTGTTTGTGATAAGAAATTTTTGAAAATTTTGGGCTGCCGTTTCCGAAATTTAATTTTTCAGTTTTCGAAAATTTTATTTCCGTTAAAGCAGGAAATTCTCCTCACACAATAAATGAAGTATACTTTGAAATGATAAAAATCATTCATGTTGTTTTTATGAGTTTTAAAACTAAATAGTAATTAAAAAATTCAACTAACCTTGTAAAAATCTTGGTTCACATATACTTCTTTTTCAATTTGAAAAGTTCAAGCTTGCTGAAATGCAAAGCTCGAACGGCAACGAGCACTACTTTTTATGAAAAACATTTATTATTGAAACTAAAAAGAGAGTAAAAAAACAAAACCACGCACACATATATTCGTTTTTGAAAGTTCGATGAAGTTCCAAAACACAAAAGGTAACAGCGTTTTCCATATGCAAAACTACTGTTGCAAACAATATTGTCTTCGACCCGTCGGCCTCATATTAGCGCCATCGTAAGATAACAATATCTTTCTAACCGCAACCCCTTTTTTTGAAAAATGTGACGCACCGAATTGAAAAAAAAAAATAAAAAAGAATGAACGAAACAGGAGAAAAAAATCTCAACCCCTCCCCATCCAACCCCCACGATCCGCCAAAACTGAGAGTTGCCAGTAAAAACAAAATTTCTGTGGGTCATCGCCGATGAGTCTTATTACATCTAAGGGAAGCTGTGAAAGAATCTGATTGGCTGAAATGGCTGACAAGCGAAAAAACTTGCGCGCGCACACACAAAACCGATGCGATATCTGTAGCGATGAGTGAAGGTCACGCCTAATCGTTTACTCAACAGATGGCACCACTAAAATAAAATTATTTGGAATATTAAATGATCCGAAAAAATAATCTGAAAATAAAATTTTAAAAACTTTAATTCTTCCAGTGCAAAACGAGGTTTGCCTTCAGGTCATCGGCGAATCGTTCGATGACTTGAGGCCTCGCTACTGATATATACAGGGTGTCCACTCCAATCGTGGACCAATAGCTAATTTCTAAACCGTTAGAGATAAGCATATAGTTTATTTTGGAAAAAATCTCCAAATTACGAAAGGAATTTTGGGACTATTCAATGTTTTTCAAAAAATCAAATTTTGAAAGAGTTACGAAATTTAAATTTTTATACAGCCCCCCAGTCCTATCAATCATATTTAGTAAAACATTCTTGACACTATAACGTTTAAAACTTAAAAAAAATCACTGTTCTACGACAAAAATTGACCGAGTTATGACGTTTTGAAAAATCAAGATTTTGAAGGATTTCGCATACGGTCCCTCTCGATGACGTCATGAAACAATGCAAAATCTTGATTTTTCAAAACGTCATAACTCGGTCAATTTTTGTGGTAGAAGAGTGATTTCTTTTTAGTTTTAAACGTTACAGTGTCAAGAATGTTTTACTAAATATGATTGATAGGACTGGGGGGCTGTATAAAAATTTAAATTTCGTAACTCTTTCAAAATTTGATTTTTTGAAAAACATAGAATAGACCCAAAATTCCTTTCGTAATTTGGAGATTTTTTTCTAAATAAACTATATGCTTATCTCTAACGGTTTAGAAATTAGCTATTGGTCCACGATTGGAGTGGACACCCTGTATATATATATATATATATATATATATATATATATATATATATATATATATATATATATATATATATACACTGTTATTTAAACAGAAAACATGTTAGTTCGTGATGTACTGCAATTTTATCACATTCAGCTTGACGTTACCTATTCGAAAAAAAAAAAAAAGTTTTAAACAACGTGAAACAATAATGAAAAAAAAAACCCTATATGAAAGAAGGGATTCATAAAGAAATTTTCTCATTTATTTTCCATAATGCACAAGTATGCCAAATCTGGCAATGCCAGTCATACATGCATTAAGAAATTGAATGTGCTCGCATTCTTCGCCTTTCGAGGTGAAGAATTTTCTGGAGAAAAATGCTTCAATCAACTGAACGAAACTGTTGCAGAGTTATTATTCTTTGTTCTATAATTAAAACTTGGGAGAGATAATTCTTCAACGCTGTGGCGAAATGTTTCTGCCAACGTAGAGATCAGGATGGTTTACCTCTATCTTTATTTGCGGGAAATATGCAGGACATTTTGTTTCATCGCAATGAGATATTTTGAATATTGAACGGAAAATATATTACCTGTAATTCCCTCAAGAGTGCACCTACCGTAAAATGACTGCCAAGGTCTTTTCGTGAGCCAGCAGTGAATAATTCCATATTTTTATAATTAAAAACATGATTCTGCAAATCTTCAGACAATTCTTTGAACACGTACACTGTAAAAAATTAATGTTGTTTTTACAGTATAATTCAGCTAGTTTCATAGTAATAAACTGTAAAAATTGCTATTTTAAGAGTAAAAGACTAAAATTTCTAATTTTGCAGTGCTAAACTGTAAAATTGCTCATTTTACAGTGATATACTGTAAAATTGCTATTTTACAGTTTATAACCGTGCATTTATGGTTTTAAACTGGAACCTCTGCTGCCAATATTGTACTGTTGTTTTTACAGTATATTACAGCTAAATTTTACTTCATTAAACTGTAAAATTTCTAACTTTACAGTAAGAAACTAAAATTACTAGTTTTACAGTTTATTACTGTGCATTTTACAGTTTTAAATTGGAACCTGGGCTGACAGTATTATACTGAAAAAACAGCACTTCAGTTTTTGCAGTGCATACTTGGCCTCCTTTTCAAAACACTTTGAACTCTATTAACAGTTTTCAAAACATTTCTGAGAACATTTATTCGGTTTAGTGCTCTTTTTTAAAACTTTTAGAAATGTTAATGAGAACAATTTGTGTACGTAGACACATGACTTTTTTTTTTAACACTGTATTTGAGACACTTTTTGCAACACTTTTAGAACACTTCTTTGATTATACCAATAGTTTTTGCTCTTAATTTTGCAGCAATCTTGTTTGGTAGCTGTCAGCCAAAGCAGTGCAATCGAAGATCTTCCACCAGGAAAGAACATAATTTTGAAATACCTTATAGGACATTTCAAAAGGATGGTTATACCTCAGAAGAAGGACAATTCCATGGAAACGGATGCATTTAATTTTGATAAAGATTTTGGAATACTTAAATTGGAATGAATCTTTTTTAAAGATTTCAAGTACGTATGCTAGATAGTTGTTTTATCTTTCGTTCTTTTCGTTCATTCTCTCGTTCTTTTCGTTCATTCTTTCGTTCATTCTCTCGTTCTTTTCGTTCATTCTTTCGTTCATTCTCTCGTTCTCGTTCCTGTCACGGTTCTTGTGCTATTTCATTTTTAAATTGTAAGTCAATTAAAAGTCAAATTGTTTATTGAAACAGAAAAATCGAATTAATAAGTTTCTTTACATGCCGTTAAATTCGTCAATTCAACATTGTCAACTTCAACATTTTAAGCTTATGTCAATTAATAAAAGCACAGCTTCTCTCTGCCAGTTTCAAGACTGCCCTTTTCTTCATAACCTTAACCTTATTTGTACCGTCATAACTGTCACAAAGATCTTTCTAACTAAAACCGATTTTCACATAACCACCTTTTCAATAAAAAGCTTTCGGACGCTCCATACACTAAAATATTTTTTTCCAAAAACCAAAAAAGACAATTATTTTTTCTCATAGCGAAAAGAAATCTTGATGACATTAGCCTTTACCGAGCAAGGATATATTCTCTCCGTTACGTTACCGAAAACAAAAGTGCTGACTGAAAATGGGCCATGAGAGCTAAACTGATTTTTCTTTCCCAAGAAAAGCTGTTATCGGAGCTTAAGAAAAACTTATGTTTGCGAAGATGAAAGAAATAAAGATATCACTAACTATAACAACAAAAGATCTACAAGAGTTTCGTTTCCAAAATATAAACCAAAAATGGTACTTCTTCGCAAAAAGAAGGGTCAAACTAACAAGTAACTGGTCATTAATGAAACTGATTTTTCTCATAAAATATAATTTATCGCTTCCTTGGCAAGCATTTTTGAGGATAATATTTCTTTCTTTAAATCCTAAGCACTACTGTTACTTTGTTAGAAATATCCAGGGAACCTTAATTCAATTTGGGTGTTTATGTGTTGCTTTAAAAATGTAGAGAGAGAGAGAGAAGGGTGCCAGAGTTTGGTGAAGCTAAGTATGTCATAGTAAAATAAGTAGTTTAAGAAAATATCATAATGCGTTTTTTCTTCTGTTTTTTTTTTCTCTTTTTCCTTTTTTTTCGGAGACCTCGTAAGTATAAAGAAGGAAGATTTATCCAGTAAAACTGAATCATAATTTCTCTTAGATATAAATAAAATACAAAAATAAACAAATAAATAAATAAAAGCAAAGTATTTAAATAGGGGATTTGGTCAAAAATATTTAAAAACGTTGCTCAAATTTTGTGAAAGTGTATTTTTATTGAAAGTTTCATACTTTTCCCTGGAAAACAGCCTTCTTATATGTGTAAGTTTAACAATGGAGAACTGTCACAATTTCGAAAGCCCCCCTCTCTGTAAGCGTGACATCATTTATGTTCCGCCCTTAACGGAAAAATCGCAAATACAGTAATCCCTAGTAACATCGCTTTTAGTTATATCACTTATTATTTGATATATCGCGCTTTTATTTGTCTCCCGGAAAATTATGTTAAAAAAAAAGTATAATGTTCTTAATATTTGACATCATAGAGAAAAAATGTTATTACATCTCCGGTTGTTTTTTTTTTTTTTTTTTTTAAATAAGGAACAAAACTGATATGTTTACACGTTTCTGAACACGTTGCAGTTTGATCTGCGACATTCGATTTATGTGTTGTTGTTTCTAATCTCCCATCTGGTTCGACGGAGTCAGACCAGATCAACGAATCCGTTGACTTAAATGAAATCCAATACCGAAAGGGGAGTAGCATGGATATCCTCCCAGTTCAAACCCAAACAGTTCAAGATATGTTGAGGTGAAGCATGGTCATGGTGGCACTTAGGGCAGAGAGGATATGTCTTAGGGCCCTGCTCCACATGAGCGTAAAAGCGACCGAAACTGAAGGCAGAAACCGAAAATCCGGGTACTTTCCTTTTTACGCGGCGTAATCACGGCGTAATAGAGGACCGAAAAATTTTGGATTTTTAATTTATCCAACAGCCAATAGAAATTCATCGTGAGATGTAAACATTTCTAGCCTTGGCTGCCGCCATTGCATGAACGAAAGTGCATTTGGAAAATATTTAAAAGAGAAGTGAGAAAATACCAAAAACTTAATGACAAAAAATCAAGTGAAAAAAGCAAAGGAGGGGGGGGGGGGAGCAACCAGCGAAATGCTCAAAATAAGCTTTCAGTTGAGGCTTTTAAAGTCCACTATCTCGTAATATGTAATCATGTCAAGAATTCCTATCCTTTACGAGATCTTAATTATTCCATTCAAAACTCGGCGAGATTACGGGAATATAGTTTCTTGGCGAGATCCGAAATAAATAATGGTGCTTCGGCTGCTTCACATTGTAATGAACTTACAATTTATGACATGCTTTGCTGAGTTATTGATTGCTTGGCGAGATTGGAAAGATATGGTTAATTCCGCTCTATTTACTTATTTTAATTGAGCTTTAAAAAAAAAAGATTTGACCTTTGGCTGAGTTATTGATCGCTTGGCGAGAATAAAACTAGCTAATGTTGTGTAATAAAGTTTTAGTGAAATGTTTTGTGTTTTGATAAGCACTTTCATTTTTAAACATAGCAAATTTTTCAAGATTAGTAATAAATAGTAGAATGTGTAGGTTATTTTACGTATTAATGAATTTTTTAATTTATTTAAGTTATGGGTTGCGTGTTTTATTTTTGACGGCGTGTTCAAAAAATATTTGAATGCTTCATGGTTTTGAGGGTCTAAATTACTTGGCAAGGTAAGCAGGCACTGATATTTTTTTTAGGTACAATAACAGCCACAATTTTGAGAACTCGATACGACCACGAAAACATAGCGTCGCTATAAATTCATTTCGCAAAATATATAGTACAATTGCGAACGGTACGGAAACAGTGTCTACGCGTTTATTCAAAAAGATTAGCACCTAAGCCATTGCAAAATGTCTATTAAAATGTAAAAACTCAAAACAACAAATAGTATATTCAAACATCAAATCAAATGTTATGTCATCATGCTGCATTTGCTGTATTTTTCGCCAAAACATCTACTCAACGCTGAAGCTTTTTTGTCACCTAAAATGCTTATTATGTCTTCTTCAACAGCAAAAAAAAAGCTATTTTTTTCTTGAAATAAAAAAAACAACTTTTAAGATTTAAACAATAGAAAATAATTGCAATGCTCAGCGAAATTCATAAAAAAGTACTGAATGGGAATTTTATTGCCAGTTTGGTTTGTTTCCGCTAAATATATCCGTTTAAAGTGAAAATTAAAAATCGCCAAGTAAATAAAACAGGACTTGGCTCATAAAAATCTATCATGACGGATAATTCCATGCCAACTAAATTAAACAACTATTAAAGCTCCGTTATTTGTTGCCAATCTTTCACCCAATCATATTATTCCAGTAATGCTTTATTATGTGCCATTTCTTCTATTTGCTATCTAAATATCAAATATCCAATGAAAATGCAAGGATTATTCCGTCAGATGGCGCTTTTTTTCTGCGCAGAAAAAAAATTCTGCCCAAGTGGAGCACGCTCCACATCGACGTAAAGCAGAAAAATTGGGCAGAAGCGTAAAATTTTCCTTTTTCGGTTTCGGTCGCTTTTCGGTCGGACGCGTGCTCCACTTGGGCAGAATTTTTTTTCTGCGCAGAAAAAAAGCGCCATCTGACGGAATAATCCTTGCATTTTCATTGGATATTTGATATTTAGATAGCAAATAGGAGAAATGACACATAATAAAGCATTACTGAAATAATATGATTGGGTGAAAGATTGGCAACAAATAACCGAGATTTTTGGCATGGAATTATCCATCATTATAAAGCTTGTTATGAGCCAAGTCCTGTTTTTTTTTACTTGGCGGTTTTTTATTTTCACTTTAAACGGATATATTTAGCGGAAACAAACCAAACTGGCTATAAAATGCCCATTCAAGTATTTTTTGTGAATTTCGCTAAGCATTGCATTTATTTTCTATTGTTTAAATCTTAAAAGTTTTTTTTTTTATTTCAAGAAAAAAATAGCTTTTTTTTTTTTTTGCTGTTGAAGAAAGCATACTAAGCATTAGATGTGATAAAAAAAAAGCTTCGGAGTGTTGAGTAGATGTTTGGCGAAAAATACAGCAAATGCAGCACGATGCCATGAAACTTGATTTGATGGTTGAATATTTTAGTTGTTGTTTTGAGTTTTTACATTTTAATGAACATTTTGCAACGGCTTTGGTGCTAATATTTTTGAGTAAACGCGTAGACAATGTTTCCTTACCGTTCGCAATTATATTAAAAATTCTGCGAAATGAATTTATAGCAACGCTATGTTTTCGGGGTCGTATCGAGTTTTCAAAATTATGGTTGTTATTGTACCTAAAAAAAATATCAGTGCCTACTTACTTTGCCAAATAAATTAGACCCTCAAAGCCATGAAGCATTTATATATTTTTTTAATAAGCCGTCAAAAATAAAACACGCAACCCATAACTCAAATAAATTAAAAAATTCATTTATACTTAGGGGTGCGACATCGAAGGCAAAACATCGATGTTTCAAGACATCGATGGTATTGATACATCGACCAAAAAACATCGATGTTTTCAAACATTGATGTTTCAAAACGTCGATCTTTTTTTATAAAATTTACTTACACATTTAAATTCAGTGATACAGTAACTCCCCAATACATTGCGCCTCCTTATATCACTCAGATTTATCTTTTCTCTCCTGAAAAACATCAACCGTATGCTATTGATGTCAATTATAGAAAACTTTTTAGTGAGATAGATACTGCAACTGTTGATTAACTGTATGACTTTTATTTACCGCATATTTTATGAAACATTTTTTGTTAAGATGTAAAACACCGTTATCGAAAAAAATTTCTAAAGCAAAACCAAAACAATGATGTTTTAAAATCATTGACCGTAAAGCATCAGTAGTAATTTTTAAAAAAACTATTTCAATACGATAGATATTGCAACTGTTAAAGATGAATCTTTTTTATTGCATATTTTTATTGCTTTTTGCTGAAGTGTAAAACAGGTATCGAAAGAAGAAAAAAAACATCGAACGCGAAACAGTGATCATTAAAAGACATCGTTCTTAAAACATCGATGGTTAAAAACGTCTTCTAACATGATTGATAGTGTAGGAGGCTGATTAACGATCTAACTTTTAACCGCATATCTTGATATTTTTTTATTCTGAATTATAAAAAAATCACATGAAGAATAATAATGAAATTCATAAAACTACAAAAAAATGGCGAAAGCAAATTAGAAATGTTTTACACACATCGAGAGCAGAACATCGATAATAATCATAGAAAATGTTTCTAATGAGATTAATACTGAAACTTCTGATTAAGGATGAAAACTTCTTAATACGTCTGCATATCGCATATTTTTATAAAGCTTTGTTTGCTGGATTATAAAACATCGACATCGAACCCAAAACATCGACGTTGGGAAAACATCGACCCTCAAACATCGATGGTAAAAGCATCGATGTTTTAGCTAATCTTGAAAAATTTGCTGTATTTAAAAATGAAAGTGTTTATCAAAACACAAAACATTTCACTAAAACTTTATTACACAGCATTAGCTAGCTCTATTCTCGCCAAGCGATCCATAACTCAGCCAAAGGTCAAATCTTTTTTTTTTTTAAAGCTCAATTAAAATAAGTAAATAGAGCGGAATTAACCATATCTTTCCAATCTCGCCAAGCAATCAATAACTCAGCAAAGCATGTCATAAATTGTAAGTTCATTACAATGTAAAGCAGCCGAAGCACCATTATTTATTTCGGATCTCGCCAAGAAACTATATTCCCGTAATCTCGCCGAGTTTTGAATGGAATAATAAAAATCTCGCAAAGGATAGGAATTGTTGACATGATTACATATTACGAGATAGTGGACTTTAAAAGCCTCAACTGAAAGCTTATTTTGAGCATTTCGCTAGTTGCTCCCCCCCCCCCCTTTTGCTTTTTTCACTTGATTTTTTGTCATTAAGTTTTTGGTATTTTCTCACTTCTCTTTTGAATGTTTTCCAAATGCACTTTCGTTCATGCAATGGCGGCCGCCAAGGCTAGAAATGTTTACATCTCACGATGAATTTCTATTGGCTGTTGGATAAATTAAAAATGCAAAATTTTTCGGTCCTCTATTACGCCGTGATTACGCCGCGTAAAAAGGAAAGTACCCGGATTTTCGGTTTCTGCCTTCAGTTTCGGTCGCGTTTTACGCTCATGTGGAGCAGGGCCCTAACTGAATTTTTACTTTTTCTGTCCTGAGTTATACCTCGTATTCGGATATATCTCCCTTTTTTGTTATCTCCCAAGTGCGAGATATAACGAGGAGTTACTGAATTTTATTTTGACAAGAAAAACACCAACTGAAGATGAACATCAGTTTGCGACAATATTCACCCCCCCCTCTCCATGCGACGCAATTTTCTCTTAGGACCAAATCTTCAGCATTATAACCCGATTTCACGGTATTCCCCTCTGAGACAAAGGGTAAACCCGTTGTTCGGGAACTTAGCGCCAAGTGGAGGAGAGCGCCGAACAAAGTCGAGCGCTCCATTCCCTAGAGTGAGCTGAACGTGGTGGGAATGCAGAGAGAAAATTAGAGTTGATTAAATAGATTGAGGGTATGAAGAGTTTCCTATGGGCCGCCGAAGCATTGTTTCTACTCCTAATGAGATGAGGTGTGCTTTCAGTGGAGTGAGATCTTAATACCGTCTTTTTTCATAAAGAATTATATTTGGGTTGGGATTAAGCTTTAAAAAAAATGCTGATGTAATTTGATTGCTGCTGGTCTGCATACAAATTTTAATACAAAAAATCTGGTATGGACCCCACACTACTTCCTTTTACGTGTAAATTTCTTAGTAGTTGCCTTAAGTGTTAAAAAAGTGCTTGGAGTGAGCAAGGTAACAATTCAAATATTTACTCCCTAATCTGCCACGAAACAATGCAAAAAATATTTTACAATGGTTAATTTTCTAAATATTGCTGATTTTAATATCATTCAGTGAATTTTTCGCAAAATATCGCCAATAGCGCCAAGTTGAACCCAAATTCAAAAAATAATTTTTTCTCCAAATTTGTCGCCAACTTGGCGATATGTCGCCAAGTTGGCGTCAAACACTTGGCGACCAAAAGCTTGGCGACATATCGCCAAGTGGTCGCGCCAATTCATATCACTTGAGTCTGCATTGAAATTAACACTGATTTACCCCAAAAAAGGGGTAAAACACCCCCTTGGGAACATTCAAATGCAACCACAAGGGGAGGTGCACAACTAGACCATCCTCAGAGCCTACATACCAAGCTAGAAGCTTCTACGGCATATAGTTTTTGAGTTATGCGACCCACATACATACATACGCACATACGTACATACAGACGTCACGAGAAAACTCGTCGTAATTAACTCGGGGGTGGTTGAAAAGGATTTTTCGGCTGCTTATATGTTGGTAGGTACATATGCACGTGCTGACAGGTCGAAAAAACTACGGAACATTCATTCGGGGGTGAGCAAAATCAAAATTTAGACTCAAATTTGAGTGATTTTTTTTTCGCGATCACAATACTTCCTTTACTACGTAAAAGGAAGTAAAAACTGGCTTATTATTCGGGTAACCTATAATATTTCTGCATCTTCCAATATTTGTGCCAATGTTCCAAGGTAATTAGAGCATGAATTATAAGTGTTTTAAACTTATTTCATGCTAAAATGAAATAGGTGAGCCTTAAATTGATAATTCATTGTTAATCGTAAGCTTTGTTGGAAAATACTCATATTTAAATGTGTTAAATTTTATCAAAATGTATCTTAAAGGCTTATCTCTATTTCTGTACTTATTCCAAATTGAAAGAAAATAGCCATTTTGAGACAAAAATTTGAATTTTGAGCTTTTTGGATTTTTTTAAAATTTCAAAACCCCGCCTATGTGAATTCTAGTGCATCAAGGAACCTCCGTGCCAAGTTTGATGAAAATCCGATGAAAACTGTGGATTTGTATAAGGAACAGACATACATCTATTTATACATTGTCTTGTTGAGTTTATGATGTAAATTATAAACGGTCGTAAGTTTTAAAAATGCTTGCAGTTCTATAGCTTTGCAAACCAAAGAAAGAAGTAAAAGTTTTGAAGAAGCAATGATAGTAAACACTAATAAATAATCAGAATAATAAAACTCTTTATTTTCACCATAAAATAATCTATCTACAATCCTTACAATAAAGTATGTTTCTCAAAAATATTCTGCAGTTTTGTAAATCTTCAAACTACAATGAGTTTTGTATAATACAGTACAAGTAATAAATAGAAAAAACTTCTTAAAATTTTTAAAATGGATTTGTATAAGGAACAAACATACAAATATACATACACCGATTTTTATATGAGATTCAAAATCAATAGAGTAAAGATGAGATAGATGAGATTCAAAATCAATAGAGTAAAGAATAGTGGTACATATTGGTCACATAATGAATTAGTACTTTTTCATTAAAGGTAAGTCACGGTACATTTTAAAACTTGGCTATTATTTTTCTAGTTAGTATTTAATGTTGCAACGGTTGGTCGCGGAAAAATTACTTTGGGATACCATACACTATTTTTTTTTCTTTTTAATGGATTTTGAAGCAAAACAAAAAATGAAACAAGACCAAAATAGAGATTAAAATGAAAAACAATTCGCTGTAACAAAATTAGGTTTTTAAAAGTAAGTAAAAACGTCATTAATTAATATGAAAAATCCCATTAAAAATTCTCTAAATGATTGCTTAATGTTCGGTTTGCATGGACAATAATCAGCTAAATAAATATATCAAGTCTTAAATGACTATTAAAGGTTCCTTTAAAATGTAAAATTAGAAAATGGGGAGCATACGTGAAGACAATGCAAATGTAAGTTTTCAATTTTATCCAAAGTGGAAAGTAATCAAGTCCCAGAACCAAGAGACGTTTCAATAATATAAAAGGGTCAAGAAATATATTTGAGTTTGAATAAAGCGAAAACATTCTTACTTAGGTCAAAAGACATCAGTAAAAAAAAGGAAATCTTACTAAACTAAGGCCCTTAACCAGTTCTCATTACAATGACCTCCGCTTTTGTTCCTGTTTGTTCCAAACAGTTTCGATTCAATAAAGCGGCTGATTCAATAAATCGAAAACATTTTGAACGAAAAAGTATATATACAATTTGAGATAACTTCATTAAAATTGTAATCAAACAAGATAAATGAATAATGTATCTTTTACTTCATGCTTTTAATTTTCTGATAGAGCAACGCCAAATCCGGGCTCGGCACACGCTGACACCTGATTGGCCTAGCTTTTTCTCCTTTTCTATTTGAACTCTCCCGGTACTTTGTTTCTTTCCATTTCTTGCTTGGCACTAAAGAAGGAGGCTTTATGCCTTTGAAACATGTTTGCCGATTTTTAACTTGACTTATTTGTGCTTTTAGACGTTGCCTTTTGGTTTTCACACAAGATAAATTATCATTAGAAGTATGGAGTTCACTCAAAATATTCCTTCTTTTATTATTTGACCAGTTTTATCATAAAAAATAAGAAAAAGCTATTACCAAATTCAAATTTCAATTCCGCAGCGTTGCAAAATGTATCTGATTGCTATATATATATAATGATCAATTTAGACAACATTTTTTCCATGTCATCAAACTACCTGTATTCCTCAGATTTCACTTCTTTTTGCCCCTACACTGTAAAAAATGGATGTTGTTTTTACAACATATTACAGCTAATTTTATAGTAATTGTAAAAATTGCTAGTTTTACAGTAATAAACTGTCAAATTTCTCCTTTTACAGTACTAAACTGTAAAATTTGCTAACTTTACAGTTTATTACACTGCATTTTACAGTTTTAGACTGGAACCTCTGCTGCCAGTATTATATTGTTATTTTTGCAGTATAAAACAACTAAATTTTACTGCGATAAACTAAAAATTTTTAACTGTACAGTAAGAAACTGTGAAATTCCTAGCTTTGTAGTTTATTACTGTGCATTTTACAGTTTTAAACTGGAACCTCGGCTGCCAGTATTATACTGTAAAATTAACAGTTCATTTTTTGCAGTGTTCGCTAACTTTACCAATGGCTAAGTAGCGCACATAAGTCCCGTCATCGACATAATGTTTTCCCGCGTCTGAGTGATTTCGTTTCACATTCAGGAGAAAACTGTCATTAAAACTGTGCAACATGCAACACCTTGTCATGCCTCTCTTCATTACTACTTACATAAAATAAAAAACTGAAGGAGTCAATTATACAAACTTGATTTATTTGAGCGGCGAATTTGATTCACATAATTGGCAGTTTTTTAATGTTAAAGTTGGGTTGAGATCTGTTTCGGATGATTTTATTAATTGAAGTGGCTGGTTCAATTAAGCACTGATTTAATTACACGACGCTCACTATATTTCTTTCTGCTGGGCATCTTACAGAAAAACTGTCCTGTAAATCAGGGCTAAAGTGTGAAAATACAGCGGAACTCCGGTAACTCGACAACCTCACTATGTCGACATTTATTTTTTCCAATGGTTGTTCCTATGTTAATTTTAGTGGGTGAAAACCTTTCTAACCTGACACGTATTTACAGGAACCACTATAAATGGACATCCATTTGCTCTTTTAGTTCACTTTCTGCTACCGATATTTTTTGACATTGACCAGCTATGAGAATTCTGCTGCTTATGGGTCAGTCAATTCATTGTTCTCTTCGACAAGGAGCTCTTATCTCTTTTCAAAAGTTATTAATTTATTAATCAATTTATGCCCAATTTTTTTTAAAACAATTTTTTTCAATTTTCATCTGCTTAAACTTTTATTTAGAATGGTTTACATACATTTTAGGTTTAAAATAGTTTGCCGTTGCCATATTTATTAAGCCATTAACACCCAGCGTCCTCTTTTAGGGACGGTCCAAAAAGAGTCTGAATTTACCGAAAATGAACATTTCAACCCAATAATAGTGTTCAATTATTAGTTTGGTATTGTTTCAATTCATTATTAACAGATTGCAGCACATAACCATTGCAAAGTGTGTTCTGTAGCCGTGTAACCAGTATACAAGATATCCTTGGAGAAAAAATTTCAGGCATTAATGGGTTAAGTTATTTAACGTAATGTTTATGGGATATTTTGCAGATATGTGAGGAAAATACGACCTTACTTGACTTTATTTTTGCAGAGTAACATTAGAGAAGGCATCTGTGATCAATTTTAAGCAAATCATTTTAAAATAGTTTAATTTTATGAAAAATGAATTCGCGAAAAAACTTAGTTTCTGTGGCTACCCATGCTGGATCGTTGCTTGACTGGTTTGTCTGAAAATAGCTGTCAATAAATAAACTCTGATGTCCAACTAGTGGCTCTAACTGGTTTTCTCAAGAGGAAGGACTATTTGACTTGTGAAAAACAGCTTTAGTAAAATGATATACCCATTACAGGTTTTTGTATGCAGTAACTAACAAACGTACTGTTTTTAGGCTACTGGGCATAAATGGGTTAATAATAAAGTATTAAAAATAATCTTACATATTTTGTATCGCTCTTTAAAAATGAAAAAAAAATCATTTGCCGAAGTTAATGTTTATTTCGCTTGTGGTAAGCACTAATAAATAAACAATGCAGAAAACCCCACAATAGTTGATATTATGGAACCTCGGTAACTTGACCCAAACTTATTAGACATATTTTCGTGGTTCCGAGGGGTGTCGAGTTTCAGAGGTTCCACTGTATTTATGAATCATAACTTTCGAAAAATGTCATTAAAAACCTTAATACAGTCGAACCTCGTTAAAACGAACTTAAGGGAACTTTTAAAATCAATTCGTGTTTACCGTAGCTTGCCTTATTCAAAAGAGAACAAACATCACAACAGCACCGGCGTCGCGTCCATCTTAGTGGTAATTCGTTTTCAGCGTGTTCGAGTTAACGCGGTTTGACTGAGTTTTAGAAACAAGCATGGAGTTACGGAAAGCTATTCTTTATTCAAGAAAACAATAAAAGGAAAGAAACATCCCATTGCAACAAATGCAGTGATTTTGAAGCAGTATAATCCATAACCACAAAGGGACCCGATCAACAGAAATAAAGAAACCGCAAAGCTGCCATAAAAGCAATTTACGATCCCCCAGAAAGATTCCTCTTTTTTCCAGGCTAGAAAAAGAAGCTTTCTTCTTTGTGTCTTGGCAGTAGACACTGACTTCGCATTTGGAGTTGGAAATGGTAACGAAAAAGATTTCTTTTTCACTTTAGTTTCCGCTAAGTGCTGGCATTCCATGACTGGACTGGGAGTTTCGTCAGAAAGAGCGACAGAACGTGATAGGAATTATAGGAAGAAAAAAATAATTAAAAGTCGCATTTTAGTTTTATTTTAGGGATTTAGGTCTTGCTTCCAAAATTAACAAAATATTTATACACTGTAAAAAATGAATGTTGTTTTCACAGTATAATACAGCTAATTTATACTAATAAACTAAAAACTGCCGATTTTACAGTAATAGACTGCAAAGTTTCTACTTTTACCGTACTAAACTGTAAAATTGCTAATTTTACAGTAATAGACTGCAAAATATCTTATTTTACTGTTTATTAGAACGCAATCTAAAATACGGCGAACCTTCCGAGTACCTAGGGCGTGGCCCTTTACCTCGGAGGTCTATAATTGGGTGAAATGAGCATGAGTTTACTTGTAAACCAATGACGAACTGGCATTTGTCAGAAGTTTAAATAAAATATTTTCGGAAAAAAAAATAGAACCGACTTCAGTTGGAAATTGCTCTAAAAAGTAAAAAATATTTTTCTTTGAACACCATCGAAACTACTTTTAAACATAAGTTTTGAAGTCGGCGCAAAAACAATGTATAGAATCATACCCAACTACAATTCAACTATGAATATAAATTTTAATGGATCCAGGTTTTTTAAGAGCATTCGCATACATTTCATTGATTACCACACATTCGTGTAATGTTACATTCTGCTTTTAAATTTCAATGGTTTCTCTGAAAAATGCTGGCAAAATATAGTTAAATATAATTTTACCTATCGTTTTTGAGCCGACTTCAAAACTTATGTTTAAAAGTAGTTTCGATGGTGTTCAAAGAAAAAAATTATTTTTTACTTTTTAGAGCAATTTCCAACTGAAGTCGGTTCTATTTTTTTTCCGAAAATATTTTATTTCATTCATTTCAGTGTAAATGCACTTATGCCTAATAACTCAACACTCATGGTATTTGATATATTTTATTTGTTTGTAATGATGTTTCTTGTTCACAACCAATATGAAAATCACAAAAAATAGCTACTTTAATTTTTAACATGTATTTATCATCTTCAGAACTTTTGACTTTTAATTTTACCTTGAATTTGACGTAAATGCAAGGTATGAAATACAGAATTTTAATAAAGGTACAAAAATTAACATAATATAATTGATTGTGTATATAATTTTTGAAAAAATAATATAAGTGTCGCAAATCAAAAACCATTTATTGCCACTATCGATATATAAAAAGTCTTATTAATTTACAACTAGGTGACCCGTGCGGAATTCCGCAAAAAAAAAAAAAAAAAAAAAATGTAATATCTTGTACGTTTGCACGACATCGCCATCAACTGCCGTCGTTCTGACAACTTTTCAAAGAGATCAAAGACACGTTCACTTTTACAACTACTACAAAAGTGATACCCTATATTAAAATCAAATACCCAAGGCTACTACTAAACTAAATACTAAAGTTATCGCAAAACTACCATAGTATTTTGAAACAATAAAAGTTACAATTAAGGTTTACCGAGCTAAGCCTTGGCTTGAAATGTCGCATTTAAAATTGATTTGAACAACAATGTAACGATTTTAACCGTTGAGCAAAAAATTTAACTTTTTCAAACTTCAATCGCTTATAAGTCGCTTAAACGTGGATTTTCGAGATTCTCGTTACGCGGCGCTAGCGGAGAAACGTTCTAAAGAACGCATTTTTTTTAATCTTTCGAATGAAATCAAAATGGAGACGATACGACAATTATTTCGCTAGATAGAGTCAATTTTGTGCCCAAAAATTGAAGTTCGAATAAAAAACGAACCGACACTTTTTAGAGGGTGGGTCTAATTTTCGTCAATAGCCCGCGGGATAAGCTTCAAAATCATAAATTTTCTTGCAATTCGATAGAGAAATGAGCGAGTTTCGACCGGGTATAGGATTCGGCTTAGAGAAATAATATATATGGAGATGTATATTGTAACCAAAAAAAATTAAATTCGTAATCTTTTAGTTTTGCGTCATCCATTACCTCTTTCGTAACGATATTGCATTGTTTTTTGAAGTCGGTTAAAAATAAAAACAACCTCCCCTTCATGGGGGTTCAAAGCCCCCAAAATGGTGCAAATGTCCATAAGAAAATTCTACAGCATCGAAGGACCCCATTGCCAATTTTAACAAAGATCCGACCTAAACTGTCATTTTGTACTAAAAAAAAATATGGGGTAGATCCCCATGGGGGATGTACCTGCATAAGGACATTACAATCATTAAAATCATTCAAAAAAACCAAAAAAAAAAAAACATGCAGCTGTTCAAAAAATAGTGCAGACCTGGACTCGATCTCATTCCATCAGGAACTTCAACCTGACGCGTTTAACCACTTGACTATCGTGTCGCTCATTGGAGAAAGGATTTACGATAGCACATATTGTTTTAAATAATATGAAATGTTCGTTTTTCGATCATAACTTTTTTTCTAGTGAACAAATATCGTCATATGAATACATGGTACCTAAGTTACACCATTTCCTATCGATTAAAAAAATCGATTAAATCGCCCAAATCGGTAGATCAGATGTAATGTGCGAACAAACAAAAAAAAAAAAAAAAAGTATACGCTTTGAATTGAGAACCTCCTCCTTTTTTGAAGTCGGTTAAAAATTTAAAAATGAAGAAAAACATAATTACTTAAAATAGTTAAAAGGGGATACAGTCGAGCCCGCTTAATGGAATAGCCAATTTGTCACGGAAAATTATTCTAATAGGCGGGATATTCCATTATCCGGGATTCCATCCACACGACGTTCCAACTTGCATTTAAACCAAGAAAGCATTTAAATTTGCCTTAACCACAAGTATATTCATCAACAAGTATATAACGATTAACTTTAGACATATTAATTAATGGTAATTTAAATATATTAATTAATAATACTTTAAACATATTAAAATTTAGAAATTCAATTAAAAATGACCTTATTAAATGACCAGGAACGTAACAAGCCCGTTTCTCAGCAAACCAGCGAAGGAGAGCAGCATCTTCAACTTCTGATTCTTTACCTATGTATTTTCTCTTTTGATTAAGGTTTTTGTTTAATTTCCAGTCGTTTAGAATTTTTTCTTTATTTTTCAACAATTTCGAAACTTGAGATTGCGATATCTCGAACTTTTTTTCAAGTTGTAACTGCGTATATTTACATTAGCATTTGAATATTTAATAAAACTCACTTTTTCTTTCAAAGTACGATCTTTTCGCTTAGAAGACATTATGAAGATAAAAAACACATGCACAGCCGAAGCAAAATTGGAAAAAGATTTCAAAACATCAAAGTAGACTTATCGTTGTGCTTCTCGGAAGAGATTCGTCACAGCCTCGTCTTCTTCCCGGCTCCTTTACACCTGTTGGTTTGCCCATTACTCCTTTATTCTCTTATCTCTCCTTTGGGTCCCTAGAGGTAAAGCTTATTCGAAACTTATTGTTCATTCTCTGAAGCAGAAGGAACGATACACAGTGGGGGCGACAAACAGTATACAACACTAGGGAAACATTCCTTTCAAATTCCAGGAATCGCTTTTCTTGCCCCTGCACCCTTTCAACGAAGTGACAAAACATTATTTGGAAGCCGTCCATAAGCTTCACAATCATTATTGCTCTTTACTGGAGGAAAAATCCGGAAAAAAGGGTTGGAAATGGAAGGAGATCGACATCAGCGTGGCTAAAAATTATTCTTTTAACCGGGATTGCATCCTAACATGATATTCCTTTAACCGGGAAATTTAACACAGAAATGATTTACTACGGTTCGGGACATTGGAAATGTATTACATTAAGCGGGATATTCCATTAACCGATATTCCATTAAGCGGGTTCGACTGTACTTAAAGAAGTGTGAAAAGTACGAAGAGTACAGTCTTTTTTTTCCCGCAAGGTCAAAAACCAAGCGTTTTTAAGTTTTGAAAAATATCAAAAATCTAGTATAAATATACATAAAAAACAATTAAAAAGTAAGGAGCCCTAAAAAAAGGGAGTAGCAAACATTGTGGGGGATGTTAGTCCTAGCCAGGAGAAATTCCTACTCGCAAAGTGGCAGCTCCAGCGGCGAACCGCGGAAAGTGCCGTGCGTTTAGAATCTCAACAAGGCACGGGGCCGGCGATGGTTAGCTGGATCAGCCGGGTCGTTACTGTTTATTACCGTGGATTTTAGTTTTAAACTGAAACCTCTGCTTCCAGTATTATACTGTTGTTTTTGCATTATAATACAGCTATTTTTTATGGCAATAAACTAAATTTTCTAACCTTACAGTAAGAAACTGTGAAATTGCTAGTTTGACAGTTTACTACTCTGCATTTTACAGTTTTAAATTGTAATCTCGGCTGCCAGTATTATACTGTAAAAACAACAGCAGCATCATTTTTTGCAGTGTACTAGCCAAACCCAGGCAACATTTTCTCTGGAATGTCTTTCCTTCGGAATAAAAATATATTGCATGCAGTCGAATATACAATTATTTTGCACAGTATCAGAAGTTATGTGGATTTCCGGAAGGGTTAAGGGAAGATGGTCGGCTTGGCGTGATTGGAGATAAACAGCGAAATTGGAGGATGATATTGCGTTTAAATAAAACTTCTAAAGTTCTTTCCCACTTTTTTTACCTATTTCTGAAAGACTACGTAATTTTTTATAGAAACGTTTAATGGTTTTCTTGTAGCCGACCTCTGGGGGGGGGGGATTTTTAGTTTACGATAAATTCATTTGCGTAAATGAGCAATTTTGACGCATATGTTTGCATAAGCTTCGACATTCATGAGGATTGCGTACTATGCGCCTTGCCTCCTGACAAACATATTACAGGTTTACGGCTTAGAGGGGTTGAAATAACATCCATGGGCAAGGCAGGACTCGAACCCGCGATCTCTTCCTTACGACGAGGACTCTGCCTCTAGGCCACCGAGACCCTTTCTGTGAACTTTTTTTTTTTTTTTATTATTCAGAAGCCATCAGCTACGACATGCATGAGGACTGCGTACTATGCACCTTGCCTCCTGACAAGCAAAGGACAGATTTACGGCACAGAGAGGTTGAAACAACACGCATGGGCAGAGCGGGACTCGAACCCGCGACCACTTGCTTACGAGGAGAATACTCTACCTCTAGGTCACCGTGGTCCCTCTGAACTTTCTTGTTGTGTTTTTTTTTTTTACATTTAACTGCTACCATTCGACAATAAGTAATCAACTCAAAACCTGATTACGCACGTTTGAGAAAATCATAAGAGATTGAATATCTATTTTGCTACCAAGAGAATTTTGCTTTTTTGTTCTTTTTGTGAATCGAACCAATTAATTTCTGAAAATATTAAAATTCTCCAACATCAAGCACAAATTTCAGTAACGTATTGAATGAACATAAACATTTTCTTACTGCACCAAAGGGAAAATTTGCTAGCATATATCAAAACTGTCTTTGGGAACATTTCATTTTAGTTTTCTTAATTTTTGCTTCGTTTCAGATTTTGTAACATAATGCAGATCTTTCATAAACAGATTGTTCCAGAGCAAGTATACCTTAGTATTAAGCCGCTTTATGGTCTATTATAGGCTGGTTTTTCTTTTTTTTTTTTTTAAATGCAAGATCAAAAGAAATCGTATGTAAAAAAGACAAATGAGCTACAAATACAATTGAAGGGGCAAGTGCATAAAGGTGATACGTGACAATTTTTGAAACTTACTTTTTACCATGGATGAAGGTGATAAGTCCATTAGTATTATGTTCGCTTAGTCACAGAAATGGTTGGTAACTAAGAATAGGACCCCGTTTTTACCCGTTGAGAAAAATCCATTAAAAAAATAACACAACTTTTTTTTGAAAGCTTTTTCTAGAAATTCAAAAAATTGTTACATATCACCTTTATCCACTTGCCCCTGCAATTGTTAAAAGCAGTCAATATAGCATGGGCTGGGCATCTACTTTCGCATTACAGCTCTGGAAATTAAAAAAATCTTCATAAAATTTTAAAATGAACAAGCAAGAGAGAAAACACTTCTTCCTTCTACATCACAAATTAAGTTTATTACAAGGAGAAAAACTAAGTTGTCGTTTAACTTTTGGTAACGATGTTAGCATTCGGCTTGCGTAATTATCTGAAAAACCTGGCGGCATTGTTTCTGTTACGAAAACTATTGTGAGACATTTAAAGATATTGATTCATGTTGTCAGTGGTTACTTTCGCCGCCTAATTCAACGTTTTTATTTATTTTCAGGGGTCTTTGAAACTTCCTTACATAGTTTTCGTCCTATAATCAATAATCTCATTCGTATTACTTACATTTATTTTTTTAGGATAAACTATTCTTTTGGCATTGAATTAAAAAAGAAAGTTTTAAACCTGAATATTATTTAAAATATTATAAAACTGAATCAATGCATTAAGCGTTAAGCACAAAAACCCGCTCAGGCTATTTCTGTAAAATTTTACAGGAAAACAGAGAAACAGAAAAAGATTTCACGCGCTCTGCTCATTTGTGCGTGGTTTGAAATACGTCACAATGTCTAACATTTTTTAGTTTTGCTATCCACAATATTTCATGATAAAATTATACGGGATACTTTTCCTGATATTGTTTTTAATTATTCCACTTGGGTACTCGAAAGCGAGTAGATACATTTGCCCAGTTTAAGGTGAAATTTTACAAGCCCTATTATAAGGTGGAAATCAGATTTAGTTCAACACACATGCCATAAAAATCGTTTGTAGAGCCCACAGCTGGGGATTATGGCGCAAGTTGCGACATCAAAATTTTTGGGGGGTATTTTTTAAATTAATTTATTTATTTACTTAAATTATTCATTAATTTTTTTAATTTAAATTATTTTTTTATTTCTTTATTTTATTTTGTATATACTTATTTATTTATTTTGTGTGTGTGAGATTGGAATGTCTGGAAGGAAAAAAAAAGCGATTCTATTCTGCGCATAATTCGAACTTTTAAAGAATTAATAATATATAAAAAATAATAGTTATAAGTTAAATAAATAAATGAGTAATATTTAAAAAATAAATAAACATAATTTAAAAAAATAATAAATATTATTTAAAATAAAAAAATAGTAATATTTTAAAAAACAAGT
Source organism: Uloborus plumipes (assembly GCA_038373865.1). Classification (NCBI taxonomy): domain Eukaryota; kingdom Metazoa; phylum Arthropoda; class Arachnida; order Araneae; family Uloboridae; genus Uloborus; species Uloborus plumipes. The sequence continues at coordinate 25,187 of JAXGGA010014419.1, forward strand.
AAAATGATAAAGAGGGGTAAAAATACAAATTAAAAAGGAGAAGAGGGTTGTGATTTTTTTTCGGGAGGGGGGATTTGCGCCATTGAGCTTGGGGGGATGGGCACCCCTGTATAGAGCAGGCAGCTATTCAAAACACACACATTCACAAATAAAAGAACAAGGACATAAGAGAGAGAAAGGGCATCCATGCCCTAGCCGGGATTCGAACCTGGGGGTTCCTCATTCCGGTCAGATATCTCTGACCCTAGACAAGGTGGCCGCTCCTTTTCTTGTAATTTTCAAACGCATGAATAGCTTACTAGACGCCAAGGTGGCTAGATTAGTTATCTTCGGCTACCGCCTCAAATGCATTTGCTGACTTCTGCCATTTGCTGAACAAATTTATTTATTACTAGTGGGTACGTGCCGCGGGTTAAAACGCAACATGTGAAATACAAGAAGGTATTTTTTGTGCCAACGTGGTCAGTTAAATTGGCGTGAGGGACAATGTAAAATCAAACTTAAATGTGTTAATATCTGTGATGATTTTCTAAAGAATCGCGTTTCTACTTCTGAGAAAAATGAAACAGAAGTATATATTCAAGGATGAATACTCACGAAAGAAACATTTCTTAACTATTTGAATTGAGAGAAGCCTCATGAAACCACGCGAAACAGAGAAAATATCAAGAAGTTGAGATGAAGTACTATATAATGATTCGAATGGAGGAAAGCCTTTAAAAAACTAGAGATATTATGTGGAAGTTTAAACTAAAATTGGAATAAAAAAAGGACTAGTTATCAGATTTTTTTGGTCTCTTGATGTGCCCAGTGAGGACACAAACAAGCTGTGACATTTCTAGCGAAATCTGACGGGTAGTTTTTGAGTCTATAAAAGACGTACATACATACATTGTATAAAGCAGTGAGTAACCGCCTCTAAGTAAGGGCTTAAGGCAGAAACATGCAATACACCGCCAACTCGACCATTTCGATTCATGGACAGCTGTTTCGAGCTTATTCTGCTCTCATCATCATGGAATACTAAAGTAGTCGAGTTGGAGGGAAAAATCCTCTAACTCGACTACTTTCGTATTCGTTTGTATTCTAATTTCACATTAGCTACCAGTTTTTTTGGCTCTCTTTGCTATATAAGAGGATTTTTGCCTCCAACTTGACTTTCGTATTCCATGCTGATGAGAACATAATAAGCTCGAAACAGCTGTCCATGGATCGAAATGGTCGAGTTGACGGTGTATTGAATGTTTCTGCCTTAGCCCTTGCTTAGAGGCGGTTACTCACTGCTTTATACCTTGCGCTTTGCCTAAAAATTTACGAGCTGTACCGTAGTGCGGTCGCTCGCTGGTATTCTAATTTCACATTAGCTACCAGTTTTTTTGGCTCTCTTTGCTATATAAGAGGATTTTTGCCTCCAACTCGACTACTTTCGTATTCCATGCTGATGAGAACATAATAAGCTCGAAACAGCTGTCCATGGATCGAAATGGTCGAGTTGACGGTGTATTGAATGTTTCTGCCTTAGCCCTTGCTTAGAGGCGGTTACTCACTGCTTTATACCTTGCGCTCTGCCTAAAAATTTACGAGCTGTACCGTAGTGCGGTCGCTCGCTGGTATTCTAATTTCACATTAGCTACCAGTTTTTTTGGCTCTCTTTGCTATATAAGAGGATTTTTGCCTCCAACTCGACTACTTTCGTATTCCATGCTGATGAGAGCATAATAAGTTCGAAACAGCTGTCCATGGATCGAAATGGTCGAGTTGGCGGTGTATTGCATTCATACATTGTTTCAAAGATACATACATTCATTTTTATACATAAAGATTATTGTAATATGGTAGAATCATACAAATAGTCATTTTGTAAAGGTGGAACATGTTTAAAGATACAGTTCAGTTCGTTTCTCCCGATTGTCATTTTTCAAAATCCCTTTCTTCCTGAATTCTCGATTTATCGTAGAAGATCCAGTCCCGATCACTTCTATTAATCGAAACTCTTCTTTATACGTTTGGTCAGAAATAATTTAAATTATTACATTCTGGTGTTTCGTAATATCAGAACTATACAAAGCAACACATTTTTCTTTGACTTATATTCAAGACATAAAATTATGGGACAAAAAGCAGAAGTTTCGTTATTTTTTCCCAAAATGAGACGTATATAAAGAGTGATATATTCCCTGAAGTTGGCGAAGTTCCACTAATCTGCCTCAGCATTTTAATTCCGCATTAGGACATGGAAGACATTTTTGGCATTCGTTCTCGATATGCATGCCAAAATGGCGAAATCGTCTCGAACTCACACTGTGACATCTGTTTCGGAGTCTGTCACAAAAGAATAATTTTAGCAAATGATCCCGATAAGATAAACTTTAGATGAAATACCAAATAATAGTTCAAAAGAATAAAGTATGATATTTAAAAGCATATCGAAGTTGAAGGGAATGATTAATGGGGAAGCGTGTTTATTTTTCAGATGCAATAAATCATTTGCAACATTATTTGTAAGTTTGATAGCTATGATAATGCGCAGTGCTTTCGAGCTTAAACGAAACAACACTGAATATCATGATGAAAATATATAATATATTTTTTTGATGTATTTTATGTTACATTTTGAATTAGATTTACTGACATCAGTTTGGTTAGTTTTAAAACTATCAACACTTGCACATTTTTTTTTGCACAAGTCTTTAAAGCTGTTAGACTTTCCTGTTGACTGTAAAGCTGTCAGATTTTCCTCTCAATAAACTAAATCAAATGATGCAAAAAAGCCAATAAACACCCTTATCTATGCTGAAAATATTTATTTGATAAGTCTCCCCACCGATCCACCCTTCATGTAACGGAAAAACCTCTTTAAGTTTAGGCGTAAGTTTTTTTACACTTTAAAAATATCTTTTGCGCATTTAATATATGATTTTTAAATATTTCACATATTTTCATGGCAACATAAAGAACACAAAGAGCATAGAAAATTTAAAATGCTTTTTTAAACTCGATTATGAAGTAATAGAACGCAATGCGTCTTTTTAACTCGTGAAAATAATTTACATACAATTCAATTCATATTTTCATAAGATTATCTTTTTCTTTTGGATGAACCATATATTTACAGCAGGCTTGGAGTAATCGCCGATTACGTAATCGTAATCTGTGTAATCGATTACATTTTTTGGTAATCGTAATCATAATCATAATTAGAAAATGGGACTCTCGGAATCGTGTAATCGTAATTTTAATCAAGTATTTCTTCCGTAATCGAATTGTAATCTAACTTTAAATAATCGTAATTTAGCCTTGTAATCGTGTAATCCAGACTTGCTGAAAGTGAAAGCTTCTAAGTTGCGTGCGCTAAAATATAAGAATTCAGTCGCGGCCCCCGGGAAAAATCACTCGAGGGAAGGAGCGTGTTCTTTGTCTCGGGGGGTCTCAGTTCAATGCAAGCTGCAGAAAGACAGCAAGTTGTTTCGTGCTTGTCTAGAGAGTCATAAAGCGAGCCCTAACGTAAGTGCTTTGTAACCGTAGGCGCTATGACAAGACCATCTCTCCTGATTTTTAGGATGGGTCATCAATTTCCCCTTTCATCAGCTGTCAATGATAGCTACAAACAAAGCTGCCCTACCCTGCCCTTCTTTGGGCGAGGACAGTAGTATCAAATTACTAACACATACTTTTCGTCTTAACAGGACTCAAAACAGTTGCATGGTTTTTGATTTTTTCCCTTTTTCTTTCATTAATAAAAGAGGAGGACATTTTTCAAAAGAAGAGGGAATTTGCAACTGTGCCTTAGTTGTTCAATATATATTTGCAATACAGCACTCTCATTTGCGATCTGGTGACTTTTTTTAAAAATATTTTTACATATAATTTAATCTTAAGTTTATGCTTTACACTTTAATGCTGATAATTTTTTAACCATTAAGCATATAAAAGAAAAAGTGATGTATTTACAGATTTTTAAAACATTGCTTATGAACAAGACTAAATGCCTATGATTTATTTTTAAGCTTTTATTGAAATTATTCAAAGAACAAAAAAGATAATTTACTTTTGTATTGATGTTTATTATTTTAATTTCATGTTTTTAGTGCCAATAATAGCACTTCAGTATACCTTAAAAACTGTGACATAAAATATTATTATAAAATGGTCTCACACACACGCAAAATAATCCTCAAGTTAAGATTACACATTAGTTACAATCATCTCTATAAAAGTAGTGGATCAAAAATCAAAATTCTTCAGCTATGACACTGCTGTCGCGAATGAGCATTATGTATGTTATATACATTATATATATATTGCCCCGCGATGAAAAACACATTTTATGATTTGCACAACACTTATCAATCTTGCTCTCATTGAAACAAAAATTTTATCCATGCATTCAGGGGCGCCCCGAACTAAAATTTTTGGGAGGGGGAAAATCATCAATTTGCCGATTGAAGTTCCGATTTTTTTTAATGAAAACCGAATGATATTATTTTACCGAATGATACAATACAAGCACGCACACATGTCATACATGCATAACATTTAGTGAGAAGAAACATTAGGCATCTTTTGTAAAAAAAATTCTAAAAACTAAAAAGAACAAGTAATCTCAATATTGTAATATTGCCTTTAAATTAACGAATCGTCAGCAAAATGTGCCGAACACGAAAATTATTGGAAGGTCACAATGACCTCCCGTGGCCTCCCATCGGGGCGCTCCTGCATGCATTAGGTATGAAAAATGTTAAATCTTATAAGAATATCATTTGAGAATTTTATTATTCTAATACTAATTACATTAAAACAATTTATAAATTGCATATATTTATATTTTTCCCGATAGTAATTTTTACAAGAATAAATAGATGGATAATTTGACAAAATGCTATAAAAATATTACTAACTGTGCAATATTGTGTAATATTTTTAAGAAAGTACTTTTACATGTTTTGTTTTTCTTACACTCAACTGATAAGGTATGAAACTAGCACACTAAAACTTGACACCTCCCCCTTTCAAAATTTCTGGATCCTCCTCTGTCTATAAATATTTCTCACAAATCTGTAATCGTGCAATCAAAATCGTAATCGGTAGATAATAATCGTAATCGATTACATTTTTTTGCGTAATCTAGTTTTGCTGTAATCGTAATAGCGATTTGGCAGAAAGTTGTAATCGTAATCGTAATTGTAATCTCCAATTTTTCACACTCGTAATCGTAATCGTAATCGATTACATTTTCTCGTAATTGACTCCAAGCCTGATTTACAGTAAATAACATTTTCTAAAAGGGCTTAAGAAACATGACTATAAATACAAGAAACTGTACGGTTGCAACATTTAGTGTTTAGAATATTATTCAATTTCGACTATCAATTTTATGTTTGAGTGGGAACATTTTTTTAAATGTCAATAGAGCTTTAACATTCATAACAAGCACAGGTATTGCCTCTTTGCGTGAGCCATGTTTATTGAAAGGAGTTGAATAACTCGTGAATTTAATCTTCTTAAGGAATAAAATTTGAAATTTAAGTCCGAATATTTTTCAATATTATGCATTTAGATATCTCGATTCTATTCATTTCATTACACAGAAATATTTTACACAACTTGGTGTGAGATACATACACTATAAAAATGAATGTTGCTTTTACAGTATAATGCAGTTAGTTTTATAGTAATAAACTGTAAATATTTCTAATGTTTTAGCAATAAACTAAAATTTCTAATTTTAGAGTACTAAAGTGTGAAATTTTTAACGTTACAGTAATCTATATACATAAAAGACTACTTCTGAAACCGTATGTCCGGGGTAATCTTCCAAACTACTGGACCGATTTTAACCATTTTTGCACCGTTAGATAGCTACAGTAACAGAGAGCAGGATAAGCTATAATTTATTTCTAAAAAGCTTAGTTTAAAAAAGTTATTATGGAAAATAGTAAATTTCATTTAATTTCCCCATTAAATAATTAAATTTTCAGTGCATTGTTGCAAAAATTTGGTTGCCATGCAGCAAAAATATTGATTGTAATCATATTGAAAATTTTGAACCAAGGCTTCTCTGGAGTAAGTATGGAATTTATTGCCTTCTAAGGATTTTTATATTTATCTGAGCCAACAATCGCTAACGGGTGAAATAAAAAAAAATTGATTTTGAAAATAGTTAGAGAATAGAAAGTGTTTATAGTCAAAAAAATTTCTAAATTAGGTACATAAGATGTTCTCACCTCACCAATGTTGTTACGAGGATAGAAACTAATAATGGGACTTATTTAACGAGTAATATTTGGAAATGGTTAATTTCAGTGCGATTGAGACTGTAAATATATATTTATTTTAATATACCAAGCGGTATAACTTTGATATACCCCCAAAAATTACTCGCCAAATCTGGAACTCCCTACGGACTCTTTAGGGTTGCTGTTTCCTATTTTGGTGTTGCCAATTTAGGTTTTTACAGCTAATTTAGGTTTTTGCTGTTGCCAAATTTAGTATTTTCTTGCACCATTTGTACCATTTTTTGAGTTTATTTTTTGAAGTTTTGTGGCAATAATTTTTGTGGCAATAGGTTTTTTTGCTTGGCGAGAAAAAAAGTCGCCAAATTTCAGATTTGGGGCTTATATCAAAGTAGTTCCTACCAAGCTTATAACATTTCCTATTTACTCAAACATTATTTGTAGCTTGCTATTTTTTTTAGCTTGCATTATTTTTTTTATAGTTTATTCATAACATAGCCATTGTTTACTGAAGTAGCCATTATGTTTATAGATATACACTTTAGTGTTGGGAAATTTATGAATGAGTTTCACTAAACCACCCTACACCCACAGAAACCCGGGCAGGGCCGGGTACCCGGCTAGTGTTCTATAAAATTGCCAGTTTGACAGTTTATTACTGTGCATTTTATAGTTTCAAATTTGAACATCGGCTGCCAGTATTATACTGTTAGAACAACAGTTCCTTTTTTGCAGTGTCGAAATTGTTGTTGTTTGTTACTTATCCTCTTTG
>JAXGGA010014420.1:0-32191 GCA_038373865.1 Uloborus plumipes
CAGTCGAACCTTAATGTAAGATTACACCCCTTAGAAATTTAAATCTTATCTGATGTATTTTTTTGAGTTTCACAAAGACAGTGTTTAACTTGATGTAAATACATTAACCTCGTCATTGTTATTTAACAAAGCATTTTTTTAGTTCAATTTGCTATATAATTTAGTATTTAACACAAATAAGAGAATAACATTGTGGCTCTCAAAACTGTGAAATATATTTTGTACATATATAACTCAAAGTACAAGGAACCTCTTTTTCAATGAAATAGTTTTGACTTGTGTGATATTTACAGCAAAATTTTACTGATTGCTGCTTGTGACGTAGAGTCCAAAACTTTTTATCATTGAAAGAAGAGTTACTAATGATCCTGAATTATATGCATATGCTTTTTTTTTAATATAAATTTATTTTTTATTTTCTATTTAATTATAATGTGCTGTGTAAACCTTTACTGAAGCAAATGCACCCACAGCTCGATCATGATATCCCGAGACCGCGGTTTTGTCCTTATTTTGGACTCCTCAGTCAGGAATAGCCAATGATCAAGCTGGAGGCCATCCAGCTTTTGTCTTCAATTTCGAGTTGAGCCGTACCATGGTTTGCGGACGCTCACTGGTGAGGTAAATTCATGTTATCTACCAGTTTGAAGGCAATCTTGGCTACAATAAGAGGATATCTGCCTCCAGCTCGATCATTGGCTATTGAATGAGGAGTCAAAATAAGAACGAAACTGCGGTCTCGGGATGTCTTGTTCGAGCTGTGGGTGCATTAGCTTCAGTTTTGCCTTAGCCCTGGTTTATGGGTGGTAACTCAATAATGCACAAACCTTTACTTTTTAAAGAATATAATTTTTATTAAAAATATTCTATGCCAGTGGGCCTTATCCATAGTTCTTTATAAACTTTTTCTCCTGACTATATTTTTTGATATTGCTTAAGTTTTTTTTTTTTTTTTTTGCTTAGCTGATCCAAAATAAAAAAAAAATGTTAATATTGGTGGATTCTTTATTTAGTACATTGAAGAAAAGAACTTCCATGGCAATAATGCTCTTCACCTTGCAGTAAATAAAGGACATCTTGATGTTTTACAGCTGCTTTTAAGTAAAGGTTAGCACTTTCACTTTTCCTCTAGCCTTAATAAAATGTTTTGTTTCATTTTCATTGCATTATTAATAATTTGTTATTATACAGTCAAGAACTTTGTTTGGACTCAAAATGATAAATGAAAATGCTCAATGTAATTAACAACTTACTAATGCCCATTGATCTGTAAGAAAATTTAATAACCAAGAAACTTATTTAATAATTAACACTTAATTACTTGTTAATAATTAAATGAAATTATATTAGTAATTATGTTCCATAAATACTAGGTAATATAGAAATGAAATAAAATGTATTGTTGAATAATCAAAAATACAGTTCAGTCACATTAATGTATCCATCATGTACTTTTGACATCGACGTTAAATAACCAATCACAAAAGGCACTTGGTAGCACAATGCAGTTGAGGGTATATAAGGGGTGTCTAAGAGCTTTGGAAAACATTTCTATCATTGGCGTAATGCAAAAATGAAGCAATTTATCCGACGTACAAAAGGGCGCGATAATTGGCTTTCGAGCCAAGCATGGAAGCATTTCCAAAATGGCTGAGTTTTTGAACTGTTCGCTTGCCGGCGTGGTAAAAATGTACCGTGCATGGCAAAATGGGACTGTTAAAAATCAGCGACGGGGCAAATGTGGTGCACCAGGAACCATAGATAACAGAGGTATATGACAGCTGTGGAGATGAGTTCGGGTTAATAGATGGGCTACTGTTGAGCAACTGTCCCCCCAGATGAACCAAGAGGCTACCAACATCGACTCCCATACAACTTTTTAGCAAAAGTTGCTGATTCTATACTCCTAAACCAGAAGCCTGGTTCATGCACCTATGCTGACTATGGTTTATCGACGACGAACCCTGGAATTTGCACGCCAGTACCGCAGTTGGACGTCCATTGAGCGGCGACAAGTAGCATTTACTGATGAATCACGTTTATGCTCTATCCGACAGACGGATGTTGGCTTAGAAGGCTTGAAACTTCTGGAAGCAAACACCTTGCAACCATTGCCGGAACAGTCCAAGCTGGAGGCAGGAGCATTATAGTCTGGGGAATGTTTTCCTGAGGTTCTATTGGTTCACTCATCATTGTAGAAGGCACGATGGATCAATACAAGTACGCATCTGCCCTTGCGGTTCATGTCCACCCCTATATGAATATTGTTTATCCTCAGGATGATGGCATCTACCAGCAGGACAATGCGAAGTGCCATGCAGTTGCTAGTGAACATGCGTGGTTTGAAAGGCTCCAGGATAAGTTTACCATTCTCCCACTGTCAGCAAACTCACCTGGCTTAAGCCCAATCGAGAATCTGCGGGACCATCTTGATTGGGTTGTTCGCGCCATGGATTCTCACCTGTGTAATCTAGCGCAGCTGACCACGCAATTGAAGTCGGCATGGCTCAACATCCCAGTGAACACCTTCAGGTACCTAATTGACTCTTTTCCTGAACGTCTCGCAGCAGTCCATTCTGAGAAAATTGGTTATTCTGGCTTTTGACAGGTGATCACCATTAATGTGACTAGACTGTGTATATACTATACTGTTCAACATTTATAAAATGTATTGTTTATTAATTACTACAAGAATTAATTATTTAATACTAACATATTATGTAGTACAAATGTAAATTATGTCCAAACTTTTTAATTTTATTCATCAATTTAATAATCACCACCAATTAATCTCTCTCTCTCATTTTTTAAAACTTGATTCTCCATTTGTGCACAGTTAAATATCAATGGCTTATACAATAATAGTTTGATGGATTGAAAAAAAATTTACCAATCTTTTACACATGGAATGTGGGACTAAGTGTACGAATTCACCTTAAAAATCATTCTAATCATATAGAAAAATTACAATCAACGGAAGAATCATTATAGGCAATTTTAAGGAAAGCTTTTTTTTTTCTTAAACCATTTGTAAAAAAAGTAATAAAATTGGCATTTAATAATTTAAATTAACAATCAGATTTTTTAAAAAAAGTTCACCTTATTTGTTGACTATAATTTAGAGTAGCTGAACATGGAAGTTGTTCTACTTAGTCATGTTTAATCTTTTGGATCCGGGCTGTTCATATAGAAATTTTTCTTTCGACCTAGGTAGTACGACAGTTTAACCACAGATTCCTTTTTCACTGAAAAGAGAAGGTATAAACTGTCGTACCAGACGTATGAAACCTTGAAAAAATCCCTGGCTCCAAAGGGTTCGAGTGAAAATTTCAACTCCGTCCTCTAAACTAAATAAGGCTTATGGTACAACATGTGTACCGCCCGGTTCCTAAAGGTTAAAATATTACTAGATTCAATCAGTGGCGGATCCAGAAAAAATCTACAGGAGGGGCACAAAATCACAGTTTAATTTTTTAACTAAAAAATAATAATTATTGCAAAAAACAAACAACTGTCGTATACTTATGTATTATCGTATTTTCCTTACCTTTCGGTTCCTGGGTAATAATGGCATTCCATCAATCAGTCATGATATAGTATGACTCTGGCGGTAGAAGGTGTCCTTTGAAAGTGTTTATTTATTTGTGGATACCTTGCATTTGGGGTACGTTATTGGTTTGAGTTTGAATACGTACACAACATTATTTCATTCTGCAAAGTGCCTGTAAATGAATAAAAAAGAACTCGGAACACCAGAAAATATCACTAAATCTACTTTCCCATAACGGTCAAACATAACAATATTATAGCTAAAGTGCTTTGGATGACAACTTTTTTGATGAGTCTGAATTCGGAAGAATGCACAGACATGGCGCCGTATCATTCAGACAAGTATCAAAACATATTTTATTGTTTAAAGAAATGTAGCCATAATAAAAATGTATTAAGTGAGTAGTTTTTCCCTTTGATTTAAGTTTAAGGAACAAAAAACTAAATGCCTGTAATAGCCAAGTGGAATGGGAACGCAAAAACATACTTCCACCCAACCGCTTGTTGCGTCCCCCCCTTTTTTTTTGCAAACACAAGGTTAGCAAAAATACGTCAAAGCAGAGTGCCTTTGCTCTTAAACGATCTGGTGCCATGGAATGAGTTTGGGACATTCGTAAGTTCCGAAGATCAATAAATAAAAGGAAAAAAAAAAGAAACCGACACATTTTTCTCATAACAGAAAAATGAAACTATTTATTCATTACTAAAAGTAAATCAAAGCATAAAAGCAATTGTGACAGTTGCATTTTTTTTTTTTTTTTGCTGGTTATCAAATAGGTCTCTGTGACGGTATTAATATTTTTTTTTTCTTTTACGATTCCGTTACCAAAAAACTTAGAAAATATTTTTAAAAATGCAAAACAGATGTATTGAATCGTCCCCGATAATTTGATCGGCGTTTCTTGTTTCAGTTTGGGTTTTAGGCTCTTCGAGAATATATGACAGAGGGGGCACGTGCCTCCGTGCCCCTCCCGCTGGATCCGCCTATGGATTCAATGCTATTTTTCATTTTACTCTTGAAATGGTTGTAACGGAGTGGACAATATGAGTTCTATAAAATTTTGGGGACATAAATAAGAAAAAATTGTAAAGGAATGAGGTTGACTATCCCCCCCTCCCCCGGGCATGCACCTCTGCACTATGCATTTCATCATGGCCTTTAATGACACTTTAATTCCTTGTGATTTGAAGTTGAAGCACCCTATATTCTCCTTGTTCGGAGTTAGATTGAAAGACTCAAGAAAGTGGACTAAATTGAAAAAGCATTTTATTACAATACTCTTGCATACATACATGCCGGCAAGAAGTTGTCAACTCTTATATTGTAATAATTGTCAGCTCAGAGCAAAAGTTAGTGTTACCATTTGTTTTGGGATTAGAACAGTTCTAAAGGGAGATACACCTAGTTCTAAAGGTTGATTGCCAGGACGATCAAGTTACAAACACAGAATGTTCCTTCTTGTTCCCATACAAAATATTTTTGAGCCCTTCACTATGTCTGATGTCCAAACTATTAAAACTTGACTATGCACGATTGAATGGAGAATCAATATATTTTTTAAATGATTAATTTATAACAGTTACTAAAACTGAAGAAAGAAATTAAAAGTGCCATATCTGATCAGTGATATAGTCAAACCTCTTTAAAACAAACTCCAAAGGACCTTTAAAATCAGTTCATCTTAACCGTAGTTCGTCTTATCCGACAAACAATAAACAGCCAACCAGACTGCGGGGATCTGAAATGTAGGTTATCTTAGCATTAATTTGTTAAGTGTGTTCAAAATAATGAGGCTCAACAATATTTACATGAAAGTGACCCATTTTTGTTTGTCCTCTCCAGGTGCTGATGCACAGGTGTCTCTGGATGACTTTAGCCAGCCCCTGCACCTTGCAGCTGTCTCTGGCAATGTGGGCATTGTGAGGTGCCTTCTGGAGCATGGGGCCGAGGTGGATTGCGTGAATAATCTCGGAGAGACACCTTTGCACAAAGCGGCCGCCTTCGATGCTGGAGAAGTCATAGACTTCTTGCTGCACAAGTAAGTTACTTTTTTTCAGTTGGAACGTGATTAGTTAGAGTAGTGGTCCCTATCTTATGGCCACTGGGTCGGATGTGACTCGCGAAAGCTGATCCGTGTGAGCTGTTTTGTTTAATGTTACAAATCCAAAAGCACGATTACTGACAATGTTATAAAATAGAAATGACCTGAACAATTGCTACAGTTCACTGTACATTTTTTTGTATAGTTTATTTAACAGACATAAATTCTCTTTTGCATGACTTTTGTTAAATTTTCTTTTCTAAAAATTAGGAGAAAATTATTTATACTTAAAAATATTTCATGTAACCAAGTTTTTTTTTTGTGCAGTTTAATTTTCTTTTCTTTTTTTTTTTCTTTGTAAGCTCCTTTTAAACTTAATATTTGTATTAAGTGTTAACCTAACAATATTCTGGTGCCCCAAAATCCAACTAAATTAAGCTATTGATTTGTGCAACATGGAACTGTGATGTAAAAGTATGGAAGTGTTACAATACATTTCTAAATTTTTAAAACTTTATATTTAAAATGAATAGAATGCCTTCTGTCACCTTTTCTTATTTAAAGCAAGCATTCTTTTGAAACTTGCATTTCAGTTGATCAAATTTCCCATTTTTAAATTTTTTTTCAAACCAGCTTATGATAAAATCAGTTTCGTTTATATTATTTTATGTTTTTAAGGAACCCTAACTGTGTATTTAATAATTCTATAATTTTTTTCGTGCGAATGAATTTTGTTAGTTGAAGAACGTGTATATAAAGCAATTACTGCTGTAATTTTCATTTTGAATCAGCTAATGTTTCTTGGTGCCCTTTAGCCACAGCTCAAAGTAACTGATAAATTTGTATGTTTTTAAAATTGATGCATTAGTTCTCATTTCCCTACAAATGATTTTACCCCTTCCTCTGCAGTGGTGCCACCATTGAGAAGTACGACAACAGCCACTTCACCCCTCTCATGGTGGCGGTGGCGGGAGGTCACACCACTGCGGTTCAGAGATTGCTGGAAGTGGAAGCCAGGATCGACGTCATGGACAACATGGATCGCACTGTCATCTTCTGGGCTGCCCAAGAGAATCACCCAGAAGCTCTGAAGGTTCAGCTGGGTGTTCATATTATTTTTTAGTAAAAAGTTTTAGTATCTGATATTGATAGAATAAACAAAAAAAACATGGGGCCAGAATATACTTTTATTTTTCCAACAATTTATTTTTAATTAATTTTTTTAAATGTCGATTTCTAAAACGGAGAGAGGTCTTGTATTACCTCACAAAAAGATAAACTTTGATGTAAAGCCAGTCCCAGGCATCAGTCACTTTGGATCTCAAGTAATTGTAGCTCTGCAACTATAAAAAATGCTGTCCAAAATGCCCGCTCTTCTATAAAGTGGATTTTTTAAGTCGAACTTGTGCGCTTGTGACATCAGCAGCATAAATTAAACAAAGACTAAAGGTCTTTTCTTAATGAAAAAAAATTAAGTCCAAATTCAGGAAAAAAAAAACAATTCTCTTATTTGTTTTCGACCATGCTCTTTCAGAAAGAAATACTTTTGACAAATTTGAAGCAACCCAATTCTGGATGCATAAAGATTTATTAATTTTAAATTCAATTATTTTTTGAAATAGTAATCAGGACCGTCATTTTGATTATTTCCGTAGGGGCGAAGGGTGTATACACAATGTAAATTTCCTAAAAAATGGTAAAAACCACACGTACTTACATGTAAATACATTGAGTTCCCAAAGTCGGGGGGCGGGGGGGGGGGCAGTTGACCCCCCTGAACCCGAAATGACGGGCGTGATGGTACTAGTCATTTTTGAATCCTCAGCATTTATTGATCATTCAGTGGCCTAAGTATACTGTCGTGAGCACTTTCCGCAGTATCTACAAAAGTGAATTTTTGAGATATTTAAAGATGCATTTTTTATTTCCCATAAACTGTAGTAAAATGCTTTAGTTTGACTCACTTTTGGTGCATTGTTTTCATCAGTAGCCAAATACGTAAGTTTGAACAGCAATGCTAAAGCAAAATAGATGCAGAAAACGAAAAACGAAAAACATGCAGCTACTGCTGTCTACCTTTCCAGAGCAATATACTATTAAGATGGTAGTGAAATCTCCTCAAGACTTTAATTTTTTGTTTCCATATTTTAAGTTTTATGTGCAATATCTGTTTGTTTATAAAGTGTCTCAGGAAATGAAGGTACTAAAAGAAGTTGTTAATTTTTTTTTTTGTTAATTAAAAATAACTCCTGTTCATTGAATAAAATTTCTATGTGTGTCTTATAGTTCTATGCTGTCTATAAAGTTATTTTGTGTCTTTATTTCAAAGCTTTATGCAATATGTAACTTTTTAAGTTGTAATATTGCAACCAAGTAGTTTTTTTTTTAATTTTTATTTTATTTTATTTTTGTAATCATTAACTGTCAAAGGAATACCTCAGGTTTTATGAAGCTTCCTTAAAATCTTGGCAAGATAGTTGGGGGGGGGGGGCAGCATTGCACAAGTGCCTAATTTTTACACTTTCATATCAACATTGTATCATTTTGTAGTGAAAGTAGTCGATTATTGATAACTTGAAGTCCTAAAGGACTGGCTAAATGCAATGAGTTATTGGTAGTTTGAATTATGTACTTTGTTTCATGTATGCAACAAGATAATTGAAGTTGAAAATATGGTGTCAACTGAAAAATATGTTATGCTAACACTAGATTGTTTTCTTAGAGAGCTGAACTAATACATTAAGAATTGGTCTAGTGCATAATTACAAATCAATACAATAGCTGGTAAATCAGGCATTAAATAATATATTGTTTACTTCATTTATTTACAACTGAAAAAGTTTGCTACTTTGGGGGAACGTAGAATACTATACCTTAATAGAGAGCTGTGCATTAGGGTGGGCCGAAAAAACACTTTTTTTTATTTCGAATTTATAATAGCGCGGAAAAGTTGCGAATTATGAAGACAAAAAGAAGGAAAAAAAAATTATCGAAATCGGTTGATATCTTCCGATCGCGCATAAGGCCTAAAGTTTGACAAAAATTGAAAAAACTTCATTTTCGCAATTTTTTTTTAAATTTTTGAATTGGATGTTTTCGAAATGTAATAGTGCGGAAAAATAGCTAATTGTAAAGACAAAACGAAGGAAAAAAAAATTATCGAAATCCATTGATATCTTCCGATCGCGCATAGGGCCTAAAATTTGACAAAATATGAAAAAAACTTCATTTTTGCGATTTTTTTTGAAAAAATTTTGAATGAAATGTTTTCATAATTTTTTCGCGCGAAAAAATTTATAATTATGAAGACAAAAAGAGGGATAAAAAGGAGGAAAAAAATTATTGAAATCTATTAATATCTTCCGGTCGTGCCTAGGGCCTAAACTTTGACAAAATATGAAAAAACATCAATTTTTCGATTTTTTGTTTAATTTTTTGAATTAGATGTTTTCGTAATGCAATAGTTTGTAACGTTTACTAATATAGCCTTAAAACATTGTGCTTTGATTTTGTTTTGGTCATTTAATATCTTCCGGTCGCGCATTAACCCCAAAATTACCCAAAATAATAATTAAGAAAAAGTTACATTTTTACGCGTTTTTGGTTTTTGATGAATAATTTTTTGTGAAACAACCGTATTATTTTTAAAGACAGACTGACAATAATATAGAAAAACAAACTACCACAGGTTCAGTCGATATTATTCAGTTGCGAAAAGCCTTAGAAACTCTCATGCGTAGACGTCGGGCAGCAATCCAGGCAACGTCACTCGCCTGGCTACGGCTCTCTTCCACTCCATCGCCGCCTTCCTAGGACCACGTCAGCTGTCTGCCTATATTGTTTTTTCAGTCTGCGTTTCTATGTAGTAATCGCAGTGTACTATTATTTTGTTCAATCTAGCTTTTTTCATTTTGAAATTTTTGTAGTCTTCTGCAATGATGTAGGTTTTCTGCTCTGTGTGAACTCGGTGATTTAACGAAAAAGTTATACAATTGCCGAGCCAAATAACAAGACAAATACTCTAATAACAAGACAAATATTTGGCTGCCCCACTTTCGGTACTCCAAAAGAACTGCCATCAAACAAGCCGTCCACTGGCAAGGACATCATTAGGTGCCGTACTCAAGGAAGGTTAAATTTGGCACTAGAAATTAATAATGGTGTCTTCGCCAGTAGGCAGTTAGGTTGATGGCAGTTCTTTGGAGTGCCAAAAGTGGGGCAGCCAAATATTTGTCTTGTTATTAGAGTATTTGTCTTGTTATTACATAACTTTTTGTTAAATCACAGAGTCCACACACAGCAGGAAACTACATCATTACAGAAGACTACAAGAATTTCAAAATGAAAACAGCTAGATTGAACTAAATAATAGTACACTGCGATTACTACATAGAAGCGCAGAGTGAAAAAAACAGTATAGGCAGACAGCTGACATGGTCCTAGGAAGGCGGCGATGGAGTGGAAGAGAGCCGTAGCCAGGCGAGCGACGTTGCCTGGATTGCTGCCCGACGTCTGCGCATGAGAGTTTCTAAGGCTTTTCGCAACTGGATAACATCGACTGAACCTGTGGTAGTTTACTTTTCTATATTATTGTCAGTCTGTCTCAAAAAATACTACGGTTGTTTCACAAAAAATTATTCATCAAAAACCAAAAACGCGTAAAAATATAACTTTTTTAATTATTATTTTGAGTAATTTTGGGGTTAATGCGCAACCGGAAGATATTAACTGACCAAAACAAAATCAATTTAAGGCTATATTAGTAAACGTTACAAACTATTGCATTACGAAAACATCTAATTCAAAAAATTAAACAAAAAATCGCAAAAATGATGTTTTTTCATATTTTGTTAAAGTTTAGGCCCTAGGCACGACCGGAAGATATTAATAGATTTCGATAATTTTTTTCCTCCTTTTTATCCCTCTTTTTGTCTTCATAATTATAAATTTTTCCGCGCGAAAAAATTATGAAAACATTTCATTCAAAATTTTTTCAAAAAAAATCGCAAAAATGAAGTTTTTTTCATATTTTGTCAAATTTTAGGCCCTATGCGCGATCGGAAGATATCAATGGATTTCGATAATTTTTTTTTCCTTCGTTTTGTCTTTACAATTAGCTATTTTTCCGCACTATTACATTTCGAAAACATCCAATTCAAAAATTTAAAAAAAAAATCGCGAAAATGAAGTTTTTTCAATTTTTGTCAAACTTTAGGCCTTATGCGCGATCGGAAGATATCAACCGATTTCGATAATTTTTTTTTCCTTCTTTTTGTCTTCATAATTCGCAACTTTTCCGCGCTATTACAAATTCGAAATAAAAAAAAGTGTTTTTTCGGCCCACCCTACTGTGCATCCCTATTTTGTATTGATTGTTATTAACTTTAACTTTTTTGTTTTAGCTTTTATTGGATCATACAAACGCAAATGTCCTTATTAATCGATGTGATCATTATGACAACAGTTCACTGCACATTGCTGCTTTGAAAGGCTACGCTTCTATTGTTGAGGTAAAATGTTTCTTTTTTTTCCCAAAAGTAAATATTTTCATAAAAAATTCATGCTTGAAAATTATATAGAGAAGTGTTGAAAACAAATAAATAAATAGAAAGATCTACATTATTGAAAACCTAATGTATGCAGCCCAGAATTTTAAATAATCCACAAAATACATTTTAAAATATGCATTAAAACATTGAAAGTTTAATCAAAACGAAAACTAATCCTCCAGCGGTGGCTACTATACCTCTGCTGAAAAATTGTCAAGCTTCTGATTCTAAAATAATTGCAACCAGATATATTTTTAACCAACTTCAACAAAAGAGGAGGTTATACAATTCGTCGGATTTTTTTTTTTTTGTATGTTATAAGATTACTCAAAGACGCCTTGATAGCGGGAACCTGCAGAAATTGTTCGAAATAGAAATCGGGATCACAGTAATCGTAATAATGACGCTTTTGAATGTAAGGCTTCTCTGGATTAATTCATTTCTGTGGTATTTTTATCTTCATAACATTGTTTTGAAATATCTACTTATATTAAAAAGTGAGTATCTTTCTAACTATCTTTCTAACTATCTTTCTATGTCACGCTTCTTTCTCCTGAACGCCAATGAACTGAAAGTCGAACCAGGTACCCATAGACTGGTAATTTTTCAGGTTTCATTAGTTTTAATTTTTATAATTATACGATTTAAATACAAGAAGATATCAATTAATAAGTAGTCAGATTTAAAGCGATTTGTCCAAAATGGTTAAATATGGATACCATTTTTTCAAAACGTTGTCGATATGATACAGCAACAAAAACGATAATGAGAATTTTGAGAGAATGAACGTTTAACTAAATCAAACATGAAACTCATTAGCGAGCCAGTATGTCTTAATAGACGTAGAGTGTCTTAATGCGAGACGAAGTATGTCTTAAAATTTTATGAACAGCGAGAAACCATTATTGCTTTGAAATATAAATTAGTTGAAAAGCCGTTAATATTTAAATGGCTTTGATCAAACTTACTAGTACACAAATAAATACCAGGGAATAACAAGGATTAGTTTTTAGTGTCAATCGTTTAAATTTTTAGACTCGTTGGTAGTTTCTTTCATTTTTTTTCTTACATAGTTTATTTTATGAAGCATTTACTTTAGAAAGTTAGGTGAAGTTTCGTAATGGAAACATTGCCTTATTTCATAAGTACATTTACACTAAAAAGAATAAAATAAAAATATTTTTTTAATTCATAAGAAACAACTTGAGAGCAGGTGCTCTGTGTGATTCCGGCTAGTAAATATTTTGAAGTTATGAACAAAAATGTGGCAATGAGTTTGAGTTGAAATTTTTTAGACAATGGAAGTATGATTCTTAATTTAAAATTTTAGTGTAAAATTACCTAGTGTTTTTTTTTTTTTTTTTTTTTTTTTTTAGCTTCAATCTTTTCTGCTCTGTTTGTAAAAGTTGCTTCTGACTTTAGCCTTTTGAGCTAGGGATGGCCAATAATTCATTTGAAATGGCTAACCAATAGGAAATTGTACTGTCAGGGACCTTGCAATATTAAATTATTTATGAGATCTTTCTGAAACTATTTTTACGTTTTGATTATTTCAGATTCTTTTGAACAATGGAGCAGAGATAGAGAAGAAAAATGAACATGAACAAACGCCATTGCATCTCGCAGCTAAGAATGGACACGTAAAGTAACTATTAAATTTTATTTATGAAAGTCATCTACATTTTAACCCATTATCCGCCAGTATTTAATTCGTACGACAGTTTACTACACTTCTGCAAGAAAACAAATTGCATTCCAATACTGTCGCCCCCCCCCCCCTTAATCGGGTAACGGATAAACAAATACCCCACTTATACGAATAAAGTATCTTTGAACCAAATATTTCCCATGCAATAAATGTAATGTTAAAGATCAACGATTAATCGAATACCCTGCTTTATTGAATAATATTTCTTTGAACCGACGATATTTGTTTTAGCAGGGCCAATGTTATTTTTATTTTGGAAATTTTGGTAAGAGTTGATGTATCTTTACACCATAGTTAAATGGGAATGTCGATTCACCGTTAGCTTTTTTCTTTTTTTTTCCCTTGCAAACACTTTTATAAACAATTTTGCTGCATTACTTAGCAACACAAATTAACACAAATCTTGAAAATTTCTCAAAAGTTCATTTAATACAGAGTTAAATTGGTTTTAGTTGAAAAATTATGAACTCCAAGTAGAATTCAAAAAGAAGTGTCTTTCCTAATTTGTTTTTTAAAAAAACACCTTCCATTGAATGCAATATGAAATCTGTGCAGCTACCATATCAGTATTGAAGGAAATGGTGGTTCTTGCTTTTTTGTTAACTCCATAGAACAGCAGAACTCCAAAGAACAGAATAAAATAGAAGGGCTTTTCTGCACACACATAAATATTGCTATTAATTCATAAAAAGATGATTATAAAATGTTTGTACTTTTTTTATTATTATTATTTTTTTAATTCTAGAATTGCTTCCATTAAAAAAGGATAGTTAAAATAAAAAATATTTGCTTGTATGAAAAGAATATCTTTTCACTTCATAGGGATATTGTTTGGGTGGTTCATTTGAAATAAACTCAATTCGTACAAAATGCCAATTTTTAAGTTTAATTAACGCAATAAAAAACAGAAAAAAGAATGAAAAAAAAAAAAACGCTATTTAATATTGTTATCATGCAACTATCCCCATTATAAATGCAACTACGTCGTTGATTCTTGTCATTTATGTCCTGAAATCATGGGCGTCGCTGCCTGCTGAAGATTGGGGGGGACTTTTGAAAAAAAGAAATGCTAGGAAAAATTCATTTTTTTAAACATGTTTGGCCTTTGTAAAGACCAATGAACATTGCAATTTTCGAATAGCGATCACAAGGAGTCATATTCTGACCTGTCGCGGGGGGGGGGGGGGATTGACGCCCCCCCCCCCTCATTAATTTCAAACGCATCTTAAACACAGAGGGAAAAAATGGGTTCAGCTTCTTTTCTAAGAGGGAAGTCATAACTAGATCAGAGAGTTGCGAATGTGTTCCTAATCGTAAATATATTATTAACCAAGAAATAAGAGGGTACGGTTTCTCCCCCAGAAAGTTTTTCGAATTTGTGGTCTTAAAAATGCATTTTAGACGATCTTTGGTAATGTTATGGGAGAAGAGATTGAGGGCGCTCTTCTGTCCATTTTTCGATATCGAAACGTTAAAAACTCCATTATTATCTTTGATTGTACTATGGAAAGCGGGGATCGGGGATTTTTTCAAAATTGTATTGCTAAAAACGCAATTTTAGATTATCTTTGCTAATAATACGCAGATTAGATATCCGAGCTACCTCTTTTCGGAAAATTATTTAAATTACAGTCTTAAAAATGCATTCTGAACAATTTTTGGCAATGGTATAGTAGTTGAAGAAGTTCGGAGGCGCTTCTCTGGATACTTTTAGAAATTAAAATTTTAAAAACACAATTATAGATCATATCTGATTATTTTAAGATAAGGGAATTCGGGGGTTCTCCCCCGAAACTTTTTTTGAAATTGTAACTGTAAAAACGCAGTTTTAGACGATCTGCGTTGATGTTAGAGAAGGGGAGATTTAGGGCCCACCCTGGAACTTTTTCAAAATTGAAGGATCATCTTTGGTAAGAGGACAGACAAATATTCGAAAAACGTGATGTCAGTTGACTTTCAATGATGTTAGGACAGGAATTTTCGAGAACTCTCCTTCGGAAACAAAAGTTTAAGTCATTTGAAACGAAATATAGGTCAATCTTAAATGTTGTTGACAAGACAGAGAGGGAAACGGAGATGCCTCCTTTTTTAATGAGAGATGCGTTTATTCAAGCTGAAATGCGGCAAAAGAATAAAAAAAATATATGGTTATACTCCCACATCTCACATTTTAAGCTCACGTTACAGTATTCAAAATTCATGCATTTGATCAAAACAATGCAAAAACTTAATTTGAAGAAAAATTAATGTTTTTCGTCCTGCTTTTATTGCGTCATAATTTTTACTTTTGATAAAAACAAATAATTAAAAACGATTAAATATAAGTTTTTAGAGGGAAGACTCTAAAAAGTTCTGACTTCTTAATATACAGTGTAATTTACCAGGAAAAAAATTTCCTTTATAATTATTTATCTGGCATTTTGATCTTTAACAATGTGTGAGAAATCTAATATTTTTTTTCTTTTAATTTCATTTATTTTTATTATTACTTCTTACCCTCTCCTCCATGCAAGCATCTGTTTTGCTTCATTTGTGCCTATGCTGAGAACGATGCTTTCACCTAATTTTGAAAGTTCCATTTTGAAATTTAAATTTCTTATCTAACAATAAGGTTTGAAAATTTCAATTTAAAATAATTTGTATATAAGATAAATAACTTGCTTTTTTTAATGATAATTCAGTTCTTTTTAAAGATTTTCGTGGAAATGCAGCGATAAACTTTTAAAAAAGAATTTAGTTATCAAAATTATACTCAATCAAACAAGCCTTATTATTTCATCACTTGAAAGATAAAACAGATTATTTTCCACATAAACTATTTCTTAGTTATTTGAAAATATTATTCTAATTTGGAAAAAAATATTTCGCTTATCAACATTACTATTATTGAACGTTTTCTTTACAACTCAAATTTCATAAAAATGTATGTCAATTAGTAACTACAAAAATAAGAAAATAGTAAACACGAAAATACAGGTAATTTTCTCTTGCTGTGTATTATTTAACTTGTTCAAAAATTTAAATTACTTCGATCAAAAATAAGCATTTTAATATTGATTTGTATACACTCATCGAAAATATTCCAATCAAATATATTGTATTGTACATTGTAAATAAATACGAAAAAGCATTTCAGCTAAAAATTGCCCGCCTTTGAGGACCTCTCCACTGATAGCTTTTCGATATTGAAACTCAAAAAACCTTTTGGATAAGTTTTAAAGGGGGGGGGGGATTAGGCATTTGGGGTTCTCCCCCGGAAATATTTAGAATTCAAGTCCGAAACCTTTGTGATTAATATTTGCGAACCAGTATACATAATAAAAATTAAGTTATAAAAACCAATTGCCCTTCCCTTGAAAAATTCCCAGATTCGCTCTTGAGGACATACATTAGTATTTCCTTCAATGCATAAGCAATTTGTTGTACTGATGTCTTAAAAATCGCTCCGTGTGCTCACTCTTACCGGTAAAGGTATACAAGACATTTTATTATATCTTTATGTTATAACAAAAACAAGAAAATGAGTAAAACTTACAGGATTTTGATTTATTTCCTCCAAATATGATACTCTTTACTGGATAGGATATGCCGCACTGTACCGAAAGATAGCACTATGCTTTATGAAAGGAGTTGCTTTTTACGAAGAAAGATCCTTCTCTAGGCTGTTCTCCGAAAAAATTTCTTGTCACATCATTTGGCAAAACATCTGGACACATTAGTGCCCCTCTTAAACATTTAAAGCCCCTTCCTGTCTGGGGGTACACTACGGGCGGTCTCAGAGAGATTTTTTAGTGTCCATTGTGATGCAGCTGGACAGTCATCTTTCCTCCTCAAAAAGAGGGATGGGTGTCGTTATCAGAAGAGGTATAATTCTTAGGGGGGAAGAAAGGGGGAACGGTAGCTGCTGGTCTCAACCGACTGCTTTCCCCCCAGCATGGACTAGACCACATCTTCGAGAGAGAACAGATTCGACCTCAATTTTAAAAGCCCTTCAAGGATCAAGTGACCGAACCAAGGAAAGCACAAGAAACCCCCTCTAAGATTTATTTATTACTTCTCCTGTCTCTGTCCGAGCAGGGAGTGAGGGGGTGGGGTAGGACAAGGGAAAGTCTCTATTGTTAAGGGATGAATTGGATCTTTTACCACCATGGCCTTGTCTTACGACGAAGTGATGGGTTTGTAGAAGAAAAATGATTGCTCCAATAAAATAACTAAATGCACCAAAAGCCCAAGACAGCTGCATGGGAAAATAACTGAGACTGTCTTTCAAGTAGATACGGAAGTTCTTGTTATTTTAGTTGGAGTTCTAATTTAATTTTGACTTAGAAATGAAAGTCCCGATTTTGTTTTTTCAAAATTATTTAAATATTGAGGGGGGTCTTCTGATAATTTCAAAATATTCGGGGGGACATGTCCCCCTCGTCCCCCCCGCCAACGACGCCCGTGCCTGAAATGCTAATCATTGTTTCTAAAAATATTAATTTGTCTTTCCCTCTTTGTTCGCAGTGTTGCACAAGTTCTCATGAATTACTCAAAGACCATTGTCAGTTCGGAAGACGAAAATGCCAACACACCCCTGCATCTTGCATGCCTCAGTGGTCACTATCAGATGGTCAGTGTCCTCTTAAATGCTGGAGCAAATATTAATGCAAGGTAATAATTGATTCAATAAAATTATAGGTCAAAAAAGAATATTTTATAAAGGTGGTGTTTTCTTTTAATTCTCTGTAGCTTTTCTTTTTCTCAGTCGGGATTTCGTGATTAATGCTAATAATCACAAGTTAATAACTATGAACACAAATTTGTAGCTATAATTATATTATTACTGCCAAGAATGATGATTTAAGTAACATGCTTTCTATGTCAGATGAAAAATGTAACATTTAAACCTGTGCCAAAATCTAGTCATCAGATTAGTTTGAATGAACTCACCCTGTGTCTCATTTATTTCCTGAAAATAACTTTCTACCCCAGAAATTGCTACTTGTGGACACCTCTGGACTGTGCTGCTTCGAAAGGCTGGAAACGTTGTACACAGATTCTGTTACACTCTGGTTGCCCTGTCGATTCTCTAGATAAATCCAAGGCAAGTATGGCCACAGATTTTCTTCAAATATGTTTTGTTTACATCCCATCGAAGCTTTAAAAGCCTTAATTTGTTTTATTGTTATTATTAGTTAAACTTTAAATTATTTTCACATCCCTCAATTTTGAAATTCTTTAGTTTTAAGGTTTTAAAATAACATATTTTTTGTTACATAGTGTAAGGATACAAGCCAATTTCATTCTCAATTTATTACAAGTTTAAATAATGCTAAGTTCAGTGTGTAAAATGTAATTACTTTTTGTTTTATATAAATTTATTAAAAAGAATAAATTAACTTCTGTTTTATACTTTTAAACTTTTGTCTAAATGATTAAATTTTGTTCTTATAAAATAGCCTCAATATCTTGCAATGAGGAAATCTAGTTGCTTTTCTCACATTTCATGAAGCCTGGAGTATTATTTTTACAAGTTTGAATAAAGAACTCTTTGTCTCCCCAAAACATGTGTCTGCAGTTTTTATGACTATTTAATCAACTGTAATATGTTTTATAAAAGGATTTTAACTAAGGTATACATTCAAAATAGTAGTAAGAATGTTAAAGTTCAAAAGTTACACACAATCGCATAATAACGTTTTAATGCTGAAAAATATATTTAATTTGTGTGAGTATAGCACTTGGAACTTTTTTATGAACTGATTTCTCAGCGTACAGAGTGGGGTATATCTCAGTTGTGGTTAACGTCGGGACACATATGACCTATCCTGCAACAGTTGGCTGTGTAGAAATCTACACTGCATTTTTGAAAACTTAATATTAATTTATAATTTTTTTTTTTTATTTCATCCAGATAGCTAAAGATAAACCATTTATAAAGGCTTTGTTTTGGAGACTTTTTAACTGCCCTACTGAAAGTGATAGCAGAAAAGTAAAGTTTGGAGTATGATTCTAGTTGTTAAAAAAACATTGCTTTATAAATAAAAAGTTAAAAGTTACATTAAGGGTATTATTTTTGTAGATGAGGCAAATCCAACTTCATTTTAACGCTGTCAAATGTTACCTTAAATAGTATCATCGTAAGGCTGTGATTAGGATTTGCGTAGCCTTCACAATGCTGCCAAGTTAGATTTCCCTCAATTATAGTTATAGTTGCCATTTGAGAGTACAGGCCGGAAAATCTTTAAATATTCAGTCTTTTATCTAAGAGAAAAATCATAATAATGAAAAATATTGAAACTTTTACTGATATTAGAATTGCAGAAGCAACATCAAAAACTAGATTCAAATATGTCTTCTTTTTTTTTTTTTTTTCAGTATGAAGCTATTATTTTTCATTACATTATTTCTTATTATTTCTAGGCTACTCCTTTGCATCTAGCTGCTCGGGAAGGTCATCGAGGAGTGGTGAAGCTCCTTCTGAAGTATGGAGCCAACATAGCCCAGTTGGACAAGAATGGAAAGAATTGTCTTGACCTCGCCATCGACAGAGGGCATGAGTATGTATGAATGGAGTTGAAACACGATTGCTTGACTTGAGACAGTAAATCATGTGAATTCATTCATAGCTATATATAAATATAACTTAAACCAAAACGGCACACCTGTCATGAACTAACAATATAGAACTAGGTGACCCGTGCGGAATTCCGCAAAAAAAAAAAAAAAAACCTCTAAACTTAAAATTTAATACGACAATTTTTATTGGCTTCATTATCTGCCCGAAGTTGCAGCGCAGTGTCGAAATCTATAAAGAAAAGTCCAGCGTAAGTTGGTGTAGTCCCTGCCGGAGGTTGCAAGTTCCCGATCATATGGTACACTTGACCATGTAGTTTAAAACAATATGGACCTCTGCCAGGAATGTTAACTGAGTCCACTTTGACTGAAGCGAAGGCCAAAGCATTGTTGAATTGTCTAATATTGTCTAGGTAGTAGACACCTTCCTGTTAGTCTGCCTGTTGGCACCCTGTTCCTTGGCATTGTAAAATCTTGTACGTTTGCACAACATCGCCATCAACTGCCGTCGTTCTGACAACTTTTCAAAGAGATCAAAGACACGTTCACTTTTACAACTACTACAAAAGTGATACCCTATATTAAAATCAAATACCCAAGGCTACTACTAAACTAAATACTAACGTTATCGCAAAACTACCATAGTATTTTGAAACAATAAAAGTTACAATTAAGGTTTACCGAGCTAAGCCTTGGCTTGAAATGTCGCATTTAAAATTGATTTGAACAACAATGATAACGATTTTAACAGTTGAGCAAAAAATTTAACATTTTCAAACTTCAATCGCTTATAAGTCCCATAAACGTGGATTTTCGAGATTCTCGTTACACGGCGCTAGCGGAGAAACGTTCTAAAGAACGCATTTTTTTTATCTTTCAAATGAAATCAAAATGGAGACGATACGACAATTATTTCGCTAGATAGAGTCAATTTTGTGCCCAAAAATTGAAGTTCGAATAAAAAACGAACCGACACTTTTTAGAGGGTGGGTCTAATTTTCGTCAATAGCCCGCGGGATAAGCTTCAAAATCATAAATTTTCATGCAATTCGATAAAGAAATGAGCGAGTTTCGACCGGGTATAGGATTCGGCGTAGAGAAATAATATATGGAGATAATCTGACTAATAAATGAACTCTTAAAATTATTTCCATAGACTTAACTCGCCAGTCTCAATTTTTTATGCATTTCAGAATTTGATCATATCCAGATGTGTCTAAGATGTCGAATTTGTGGCTAAAAATCAACTTATCTTATCATTTTCTATCTAGAATTGTAAGGGGCAAAGTTGCTTCATCTTAGAAAGAACTCTTTAAATCTTATTTTGAGGGAAAAAAAAACTTCATTCACTGGTAAAACTAGTCTAAATGCACTTATAAAAATGCTCTTAAATTTCTTAAAATCGTATAATTTTAAAGGAAATTTTCAAAAGTCCTCCCTCCCCCTTTTTTTAATTCAAAAGAGTTACAAAATAAATACAATTTTGGAAGTATTTAAGATTTCCCAAGTACTTGTTGATAGGAATTGATAATCCAAATGCTTTTCTTTTATTAACTTTAAAGAAAAGAAAGATATATATTTAGTTAGTTTTAAGAAAACTTCCGAGAAGGAGAGATTTTTCCCTCGCACCCACCGTAAAGACTAATGAATTCTAAACTGTAATATGAAGGAAATTATGTGCAGGTACTAAAAGTTATAGTCAAATTAATGTTCACAGATCAAACAATCAACACTGTTATAGCAATACAATTAACTAAGACAAAGTAATAAAAAAATATTAATATGAATTCATTTGAATAGCACAGTGATCTGTTGAGTAGTTTTTGTATTTTTGAAATAAATCATTTGATTGCTGAGTAAATGATGTAAGTTGAAAAACTTTTGGATTATTTAAATTATTATGTTCTTAAAATATATGTATTTAAAAATCAAAATAATCCAATATGAAATATATTAAATGCAGCACTTATGAATTTACATCATGTCTTGCCATTCATTACTCTCTTGATCATTTTTGAGAGCAAAATAATGATTTGCATTTCTACGTTTCAAAGAGATGTCATATGTTTATTTCTGATGTTTAGTGAATTTTTGAAACTGCTTCTTTTGTTTTTGACACCTTATTCATGGCAAATAAATAGCTTCTCTATACTCTTTAGCTTTTTTCATATTCTTCTCTGCAATGCAGCTTCTTAGCACATTTTCAGTAGCAGCACTTTTGTAAAGAGAGATTATTTCTATGCCTGTTTGCAAGAGGAGGAAAAGGTGGAAAGGGGGGGGGACTCCTTTCTATAAATTATGTTCATTGTCCTAGGTAGAAAAAATATCAATGTGGTGGCAGAAAATTTTTAAGAAACTGAGTTAAAATGGTTAATTATCTGCCATTATTCCTTAATTACAGTACGCTTTTAATCTATTTTTATTTTTCCCACATCTCTGCTTTGATGTGTTTACCTAGGTTCCCCTTCCCCTCTTTTTTCATAGATTTTTAATCCTTGTAGAATAAAATGGATGAAACTTTCATAGCTATTCTGGGAAGGGGAAGGATTATCAGTTTTTTTAAACTAATGACCGTTAAAACTAGAAAAATTTAAATTAGTCGTTGTTAGATTGGTTAAGATTCTATTGTATAGGTTTAGCCCTTTAGTACCTAAGGAAGAATTTTTCAAGAGGTTATTATTATTATTATTATTTTAAAATCTCGTCCCTCTCCTTTCCCTACAGGCAGCCATGAAATTCATGCTGGTTTCACACTGATATCAACAGAGACTAACTGCCGTTGCCTATTTGTTTGTGCTATGATTTCCCACTAATAGCAATCTAAATGCAATGACTTGGTGGTAATATATGATAGTCATTACAGGTGTTTGGAATAAAATTTCATGAGCTTAATTTTCATGATGGAACAAACTACATCCCCTTAAGTGCAATTGACAAGATGTGAGTAAAACTCCTGAACAACCGATTTTTAAAAAAAAAAAAATTGTTGTTGAAAAATTACTTATTTTAAAGCAACAAAGCTTATTGTTTAGTTGTGAAGAGTTGTGGGGTTTATAGAGCATTGAGTTATATAATTTGTTGTTAAAAAAGCATTCTACTGTAGTTAAAGTCATTGCTCCTGAAGTTATTGAAAAAGGAAATTGGCAACAATGCAGATATTTGAATGTGAATCCAGCATCTCTCTTTGCATTAATGGCAATGCTCCTCTGCTTTCGTGATGTCTCTCATTCTGTCCTTTGCAGCTTGTGGACCCTCCTCTCTTTGCCCCTTGCACAATCCAGGGTAACGATCCTCTTTCACTTAGAGAAGTGGCCATGAAGATCCTGTCGGACCCCAACTGGGAGTCCGTGCTTCGCAACGAGACAGACAGGAACAAATTTTTCATCCATCAGACGCCACTGCGCAGGCTCATCCGATACATGCCAGGTACTGTTAATCTTTTAAGGGTTTGGGAATTTAATGACTCATTTAATTCATATGTCACATGTAATACACTAGGTGGCCAAAAGTATCCGGACACTTTCAAAAATTCACATTTTTACATATAGCTCGAGAAATAAGTGATCAAGTGTTCTTTAACTTTAGTCATACAAAATATAGGCTTCACCGAACATTTCCAAGTTGAAATTAAATTACCCTTGCATTTGGGGGACGACAAGAAGGGGGTTGAAAGAAAAACCGCATTTTGACCATAACTCTTCGAAAATAGCTCGGAATAAGCTATCAATTTCAATAATTAATTAGCATACTATGTATAATTACTGTACAAATTTTTATGAACGTACCACTCTTACTTCTGAAGATATGAAACATTTTTGAAAAAACGGCAATTTTATTTGAAGGGTTTTTGCTCATAACACGCAGAGTTTTTGATCAAACCTTATCACAACTTCAAGAAAGATGACAAAATACAAGAGAAAGAACATACTAACACGGTAAATAAAAATATTAAAAATTCGATGAGATATGAACGTTAAAAGGAAATAATTTTTCACGGCGCATGCCCGAACGACAGAAATTTATAACTACAAAAATATTGTAGCCTGATTTATACTGCATCTTATAAAAAAAAGTTCCAGTTGAATATCATGAAAAATGAAAAAGATATCAGCGATATAGTGAGCTGTATTTCATTCATTCGCAGACAATACATAAATAGTGAGGGTCTGTCCACAAAGAGCTATTTTTAAATTAAAGGTTATTGCGTCGTCGTTCAAAACCAACGTTTCAGAGGGTGCCCGGATACTTTTGGAAACCTATGTATAAGGTCTTTTTGGCCGAACAGACGAAATGTGACGACAATGCCGAATATAAACTTTCAAACTGTATACAATTTAACATTGAAAAAAAAAAGATCGATTGTCACCACACTATTTGTGGACAACCCCTCACTCTTTATGTATTGTCTGCGAATGAATAAAATACAGCTCACTAGATCGCTGATATCTTTTTCATTTTTCATGATATTCAACTGGAACTTTTTTTATAAGATGCAGTATAAATCAGGCTACAATATTTTTGTAGTTATAAATTACTGTCGTTCGCGCATGCGCCGTGAAAAATTATTTCCTTTTAACGTTCATATCTCATCGAATTTTTAATATTTTTATTTACCGTTTTAGTATGTTCTTTCTCTTGTATTTTGTCATCTTTCTTGAAGTTGTGATAAGGTTTGATCAAAAACTCTGCGTGTTATGAGCAAAAACCCTTCAAATAAAATTGCCGTTTTTTCAAAAATGTTTCATAGCTTCAGAAGTAAGAGTGGTACGTTCATAAAAATTTGTACAGTAATTATACATAGTATGCTAATTAATTACTGAAATTGATAGCTTATTCCGAGCTATTTTCGAAGAGTTATGGTCAAAAAGCGGTTTTTCTTTCAACCCCTTCTTGTCGTCCCCCAAATGCAAAGGTAATTTAATTTCAACTTGGAAATGTTCGGTGAAGTCTATATTTTGTATGACTAAAATTAAAGAACAATTGATAACTTATTTCTCGAGCTATATGTAAAAATGTGAATTTTTGAAAGTGTCCGGATACTTTTGGCCACCTAGTGTATTATTATTTTAGTTCATAGTAGTGACAACAGTTGCTGAAAAGTTTTATTTTTATTTTGGATAAATATTTTCAGCAAAATTCCTATTTTTTTATGGAGCTCATTCGAACTTCATGTTAAAAGTAAAGCTCTCAATTGAAGATAAATATTTTGTCTGAGTTAAACAGAGATTCTAAGCTTGAAAATCTAATGTATGAGCTTTTGTTTAGTGATTGCTGTTGCTCCTGCTAGAGTGTATGTTAATTATTCAAAAGAGTTAAGATGTGGAAAATTAAATGTATTCCCAAAGGTTGTAGTTTTTGAATTTAAGCTATCACTGAATATATGCCACCTATATCACCTGTATAATATATATCACCTGTATGCCCTGTTTCATTAGAAATTTTTGAAAAAGTAAAAATAAAAGGTTGCTGTTTTATGGCAGCACTTACCTGAACTCATAGTTTTTTATGCACTGAACGTAAAATGATTAATTGTTCTATTGTTGAGTGATTTCACATTGCAAAGTGCATTTAAATCATTAAATAATGCTCAGTTCGGAATGATACTCAATGCCATATTTAATATGGTAGAATGAATTAATTTTCCATTTGCTGAGTGTTAAAATTTTAGAGACAAAAAATTATAATTATTACATCTGTTTTTACTATTCATAGAAGTAAACTCTCATTTTCTATGCCGACATCATTTTCTTATCATTTAATGGCAATTGTTTTCATCCATATCATGAAAATAAAATACTTTCTGGGTAAGAGGTAGCTTAAGTGACATTCCAAAAGAAGCAGTGTGAAGGTGTCAATGAGGCTTAGTTTGGTTTTCAAAGTCAAAAATTATTCGCTTCTTTGAGGGGGCGGACTGCTAATTTTTGGCCAGTATATAGGTAGCAGGAAGTTGAGTTCAGCTCTAATGATGTTATTGCATGGAATCTTTAATTGTTTTTTTTCTTTAGTAGTTTCCTAGTTTTCTGTACAAGCTTGAAACTTGAATTTTCTTTACTTTACAGATGTTGCTGCTTATGTTTTCGACCGCTGTGTGACATGGAACGATTTTCCTGACGACCATGTAAAGTTTTCAAAGTCGTTTAACTATGAATTTCTCGATGACATGTTTGCTTGTTACCGACCCAGCCTCTACAAGGGACTCGATCGTGACGACTCTTCGTCGAGTTCAGGGACCAGCATCTTCACCGGTACTTTTGCTGTTCATCGGTGTATCATGATTTCTCTAAATGAGTCCATATACCACAATTGGCTGTCAACATCCAGTGCTTTGATAAGCTGTAACTTACCGGTCAAAGTCAGATTTACAAACATATACTTTATCACGAGACTTATCAAGACTTGCATTTTTGTACATTTTCTATTTTTGAACCTTAATTTTAAAAGTAACTGCTAAGTTCAATTCCAAACAGACTGCAATGGTTTGTTTGATGAAAACTAATTATGGACTATAACTTAACTAAAAGTAATGTAATCTCTCTCTTTTTTTATGTTTAAATCTAATGTTAATATCTTTTTTGCAAAAAATGTTTGACTGTATTTCTCTGGTGGTGTGGGTTCCAATAATAGTGAAATAAGTGGATACTGAACAATTATGTGCCAAATGCACCATGTATATAATGTCACTTATTGTGAAGTAATTTTCATAAATCTTAGCAGGAACTGATTTATATCCCAGTAAATCTGATGAAACTAATTATTGATCAAAAGACTTAAAAAATTAAAACTCATACTATTCAAAAAAAAAAAAAAATGTTTTAATGTATTACAAAAGAAAAAAAAAGAAGATTGCATAAAAAGTTATAAACAGAAATAAATAATTAAAAAGTTGTATTGATTAG
This sequence comes from Uloborus plumipes, assembly GCA_038373865.1. NCBI lineage: Eukaryota > Metazoa > Arthropoda > Arachnida > Araneae > Uloboridae > Uloborus > Uloborus plumipes. Next base: position 26,303 of record JAXGGA010014420.1, read on the forward strand.
AAATATTAATAAATTAGCTGCTTGAGCGATAGATATTGGCCTATTTATTACTGTTATTGAAAAATTTAATAAATTTAAATTTCACAACAAAAATTTATAAATTAACCTTATGAGCTTTTGGTATTTAATTTCAACTACTCCTCAAATAAACATCTTATTGTCATGCAATTCGTAACTTATTGCGAAAGTGTTTCAAGTGACTTGTAGAATTTTGCTGGTAAAAAAAACATGTATTTTTGTTTACCTGTTACATCATACTAAAATACTGAATCACTTTTTATTGGTTGTTTCATTTAGGTTCCAATATTTATAATGACGAAGGAAGTGTAAAGAAAAATGTTGCCCCTTATACCACCGATAAAGAAGTTTTGAAATTCAATCATCCTTTGATGCTTATGGTATGCATTGAGCCTTCCTTCACTCCTGTATTGCCTTGTAAATTATTTTGGAACTTTTTTTGGTTAAAACTATCTTTAGGGCTGTTGAACTTGTATTTAAAGTATCATTTTTCATTTTTTAAACTGTTCTATTAATTTATTTCCTTTACTCACATTAATCATAAGGTTAAGGGCTAAAAATATAGGTATTCATGCCTGCATAATCTGCTTGGAATGTGTAAAGTTTGCAGAAATGTTTATGCACTTTTAGTGCTTTTTATAAACTTTGCGGAAAATTATTAAACTACTTTTGCTGAATGGATTTTATTTATTATTGTTGTGACATTAGCAAAGTGAAGGTGTTAGCAATTAGCAACACTATTCAAAATATGCATTATGGGAGGCAGTATCTATCGAAAGTAATTTATATCTGTAACCATGCTTTTAAAATCAAAAAGAAACATTTATCAAAGAGCACAAAATGTCAACCTCAGCCCTTATCTTTCTTGATTACAATTCTCTGTGTTACCAAAATTTCTGTTCCACAGGTCACCTACAAAAGGGAAAACCTCCTGGGCCACCCCCTATGTGAAAGTCTGCTGATGTACAAGTGGAAGAACTATGGCCGTTATGTCTACTATGGCAACCTGGTGGTTTTTGTGTCGTTCCTGATCTTTTTCACAGCTTACATCGTCACTGCCATACCCCCGTGTCCTGTAGAAGACGAACCTGACCCCAAGTGCTGGTGAGTGTTGCCTATAATGCCGTTTTAAGCACAAAAGCCGTATCTGCAGCTAAGCTCAAGATGAGAATTTTTTTTAAGTTTTACGCCTCCATATGCTTGATTCAGGTTCCAAACTTTCAGAAATATTTTTAAAAAACATTTCCCATGCAAATTACCATAAAGTATTGTTCAAAGGCAAAATGTGTTACAAAGACCAGCTTGTTGGTATTGGCAATAACTCAATTTTAATAAAAAGTGCAGATAAAACTTCTGTTCTTAGCTTTGACAGTGTACATATGAGTCGTTTAAGATCAGAACCCGTTAAGGCCACTTTTTATGAGAAAAAACTTATTATAAAAGCTCTGTTAACAGTGGCTTTAAGGAAATAGTTTAAAAACCACGAGATCTCAACAGAAAGTGAATATAAAACCAAAGCCATTCTGAGAAATGGACTCAACGGGTTTTGATTCTAAACGACTCAAATGGTCGTCAATTGGCAACCTAGTTTCATTTTAGTGCTAAGCATAAAAGTTTCACCTGCAGCTGAACTGAAAATGAGAAATTCCTTTTTAAAGTTTAACTCCTACTACTCGTGAGAAAAAAAAACTGACTGATTTGGATTTTTGCATGTGTGGTTGGTGCGTGTCAGGCAATGTAATTTTTTTTTAACCCGGTGTACATAAGCTAGAAGTTTTGCTTATATTTTCAAAATATATTCTTCTATGTGTTTTCTTTAGAATGTAAGTTTTTTAATCCCAGTGTGTTGTTTTTTGTCATGTATTTTAAGTGTTTTTTTCATCTTCCAGCTATATTAGTAATTATACTTGCCAACCTTACATTGGATCTTGTGATGTAGACATGGATCAAAAATTTCCAAGAATATGCAAAACATTCATTTATATTCTAGCTGTGCTTCATTTACTAAAAGAAGTAAGTTGTTAATTGAACCTAGCTCCTTATTTTTGCGGTGAAAAGCATCTGTTATGGTGCAAGGCGGGGGGGGGGGGGGGGGGGGAGCTGGTTTACTGAAGGTGTAAAGGTGACCATCTCCCATTGTGCATTGAATAAGAGCAGAATAAGAAACTCTTGTCTGAAAGGTAGGGGTTTGAAAGGAAAAACAATTTAATAAGGAAACACAATGATAGAACCATCACCTGACGTTCTTGTTCCCCAAAGTAACCTTTGTAACTTTTGGTGATCAACACCAAAATATTCTACTTCTGAGACTAATGCACTGCAGCTGCAGAGGTCAGCTGAAGTCGATTTTTGCCCTTTTTTTCCAACTTCAGTCGATATGGTCATTTGTTTCAATAATTATCAATTCGGTTACTTTTTTCAACATAGATCAATCAGTGTATTAATTTTTTCAGAATTGATTAAGTAGTTTAATTTGGTTGTGTTTTTTTCCAAACAGTAGTCATTGTTACAAATGAATTGTTTGCCTTTGAACTATATGATAAAATCATGAAATGTAGTTAAAATTTGCTCAGAACTGAAAACATCTGTTTTAGGATTACTAAGAAACCCTTTTTTAATGCAAAAAAAAAAGAATGAGCTTATGAAGGAAGAAACAGCCAACAAAAGCAGTTTTATTATTAATCTGGGCCTAGCCCTGCAGGTGGGGCATGAGTGTCTTCAGGCCTTGAATTAAAATGTTTGAAGTGAATTTCATGCTCTTCTGCTCATATTAAGGGTATAATCAAATCAAAATTTAACAAAACATAAATGTAGGATCATTGGTGTCTAGATGTATTTTTATGAAGAATTTCTGTCCTTGTGAAATGAAACTTACGAAGATCACATCAAAGAAACATTTATTTTGGACAGAACACATAACACTCATTATTCACAGTTGCGGTATACTCGTATGTCAAAGGAAACAACTGAATCTCTTAGACTGATGATTGCTAGACGCTCTCACTAAAGGGCAGCGTTTCACATAGAAAAGCACTTGCTGTTGCAAACCATTTCCTACATGAATGTATTACATTTCATAAATATTAAGAAAATTGCGAAACTACCTGATGAGTCAAAAAAAAGTGCAAAATTTTCACATCAACTCAGTCATTTTCCTCCGTCATTTTGGCCATTTCCGTTAATTTTACTATTAATAATAATTAGTGCTATTAATTTTAATAATGGAAAGTTAATAAGTAAACAAACTTTAACCATAATTTATCATTTTCTTTACCTTGACTGTATTTACCATACTTATACAAGTAGTAATAAATTATTAAAAAAAAAAGATCCGAAAATATTGCTGACACATGTTAAGAATTACGAAAAAATCCTCTCTATCAGTACGTTAGGCTGAAGCAGCTAGTTCAAAAGCATTATAGAATAAAGAGGCTGATTATCTCAGATTGCATAATAAACTCATTTCCTTCCCTGATAAAGGGGCTCCTTGAAATGCTGATAGAGGTGTCTGCCCTATTTTTGCAATGATGTGCTTTAAACAGTCAAACTTCATTAAAGGTCATTGGTGTTAACTTTAAAAATGGCTTCATAGTGTCTTTTGACTATGTTGCTTTTATCCTTTTTTTTTTTTTTTTTTTTTAAATCTCTATCAGTTTTTGCACTTCATAATAAAACTTTTTCAACCTATACTCAAACACCGATAATATAGAGAACCAACGTTCGCAGAAAAACTTTCAAAGTTTGCGAAAATTTTGGGCATTTTGTTTAAAAAGTTATTTATTTAGGAAGTTTTCTATCTGAAATATGTCTTGATTTTGTTCATATTGTTTGGGCAGTAGCTTGTTACACATGAAACATGACACATCTCCATTAATCATTGACGGATTGGCAACCAACCTCATGGTAGAACCTGCACTTCATACAACTTGATATTTTTTGTTGTTGGTAGCGCTGCTTTAGATTCAAAGCGCCCCCCACCCCTCCCTTTTTTTTGCGAAGAAATTTTTTAATAGAAATTTAAGTTTTGCAGACAGTTTAACATTTTATCTAAGTCTGCTTATACTGTCTTCTTAGGTGTATCAATATCCATCCAGAATGGAAGAAAGTATTCTGAATCTAGAAAACTTCCTAGAGTGGTGCTGCTGACTTGGAGTGCCCGGGTTTTCGTCTCGGATGTCAATGCCTGCTCTGCTCAGACTCGGGATACGACAGGTAAATCCGTTACTCATGAGCATTATCCCTCCTCTACTTGATTACGACATGTCCAATTATACAACTACTTTGTAGCACATGTTAGCACCTCTGCTGCTTAACACCTCTATTTCACCTGAGAGCCTTCACTTCATATTAAATAATTCTTGAATGCTACGGACATGTATGAATTTCAAATATATGTATTTTTTCTAATAAACTCCGGAAAGAACATGGAAAATAAAGTGAAATTACAAGCCAAAATTTGTTGTTTTTATTTCATCAATTATATATATTTTTTAAGGGCCATATTTCGGTTTAATTGCCCTGAATTTTGTAAACAATTGTGAATTCTCAATGCGATTTTCAAATGTGTAACATTGAGCAATACAGTAACATGAGCTAACTTTGCTTAGGCTGCACTGTGGCCTAAGGGCATAGGTTTGGGGCACTAACTGTTGCAGGCCATATATTAACAAGAGAGGATGACAGCTCTCCGCAAACATGCAGCAATTTTAGAAGTAAACGTATTTTTGTGGCTGAAAAATCTCTATTTTTGTATTGTAAAAAAACAGCGATTTATTAACAAATTCAGCTAACAGCTTTATTTCTTCTGATTTGCTGAATTCAAAGTTCTTATTTACAAAGTAAAGAAATTTTTTAGTTGATGTTGGGTGGCGCAATGTAAAATTTTAGACAGGATTCGATTTTTTTATTAGTAACCCAAGCAGTATGAAATAGCTGAACCTTTTAAAATTCTGTTTTCATCTCATCAAGCCAATCCGCTGTTGCTAGCTTTTCTCACAACTTTACAGTCCCGTGTAGTCTCTTTAAATTGTGCGGAAAAAATTAAATTATAAAAGAAAACTGCCTCCCCCCCCCCCCCCCCCCCCCCCCCCCCCCCCCCCCCCCCCCCCCCCCCCCCCCCCCCCAAATACTAAAGGTACTAAAAAAAAAAAAACAAACTATTAAATGAGTTACTGAAAATGTTTAAATGGCCAATGGCAACGAATTAATTGTTACTTTTAGTCATGCAATAAAATTTTAAAGATAATCTGAGAATGTTAATGGTAATGATTGTTTAAACAATCTATTCATTAAATAAAAGTCGTTATACTGTTTGAAACCTTAACATTGAAGCCATCTATAAATGAACCTTGTATTAAACAATTTGATCTCAGAAGGCGCTGCTGACGAATCATAAAGCTGAAATCCCTGGAGCTCAAGGTTTTCAAAAACCGTGGAATTCCTTTTTTCAAAATCAAAAAGCTCCTATTAATTTTTTCCCCTTTCAAGACGCGATGGGATTAAAAAGAGAAAATATACATACCAACTTTGTATGAAATAATCTGTATATCAAAATTTCAATAAAAAGCGAAAAAAAAAAGCTATACAATTTGGTTGGTTCAATCAGGGTCAGTAAGACAATATGATGTTTTGAAAATATTTTTAGCCTGTGGGCGCACTGACTATTGTGGGAAAGTTGTGGGTTTTGAAAACTCTAGATGCAAGTAGATAGACCTGTATTGTCTTGATGCAATTCGGGTTTCTTTTCTCACTGGCATGGCAGGTTGCTTGGCCAGTGGTGAGCTGGGCTCTCTCTCCATCTTCTCTGCCTGGATGGGTGCTGCTCATGTTTCATCAGCAAGTTTCCCTTCCTCGGATCTACGAAGTCCTCCA